>OY811986.1:1940053-2012553 GCA_963681505.1 Eunapius fragilis | reverse complement strand
GTAGCAGACACTGAGCAGTAGCTAACATAACCTCGTGTGCAGGGAAGGATTGCTGTGGTATGATACCGACCTCTCTACCTATAGTGTGTGATCGGACCCCAATTAGTCTAGGAGGCAACTTAATCTGAGGGTGCACTTCAGTATCTTTCCAGCCATTGTGTGTGTGTGTGTGTGTGTGTGTGTGTGTGTGTGTGTGTGTGTGTGTGTGTGTGTGTGTGTGTGTGTACATTGTGTGTGTGTATGTATGAATGCACAAGGTTCTAAACCATAGCCATGGATAAATCCTATTCATGGTAAGGAAGCAGCTTTTGATTGCAACAAAAACAAGGTATCTTGTCACATGGAATGTGTGAAGTTTTTTTAAACCTTTTGGAACATCTAGTTCATTGTGTGGTGATGGGGAGACACATAGACCAAGGGGAACACTCGCTCCCTATATGCAGCTCTTGCATCTAAGAGGGAGAGGTGGGGTATGTGTAACATCTGCACTCTAGGAGGAGGTGGAGGTACATAACATGTGCACTCTGGGAGGAGGTGGAGGTACATAACATGTGCACTCTGGGAGGAGGTGGAGGTACATAACATGTGCACTCTGGGAGGAGGTGGAGGTACATAACATGTGCACTCTGGGAGGAGGTGGAGGTACATAACATGTGCACTCTGGGAGGAGGTGGAGGTACATAACATGTGCACTCTGGGAGGAGGTGGAGGTACATAACATCCCCATGTGCACTCTAGAAGGAGGTGGAGGTACATAACATCCCCATGTGCACTCTAGAAGGAGGTGGAGGTACATAACATCCCCATGTCACTCTAGAAGGAGGTGGACGTAAGTAACATGTGCACTCTAGGGAGCTCATCACGCAATTGCATTTGGGAGGGAGAGGTGGGAGTACGCGTTCTTGCATACATGCATTAAGAAAATACAACATGTGAAGGGTGTCAGATATGCAAAGGGTTAATGAGTTTTCCTGTCCCTTCCCTTTCCTATCCATTGTTGTATGACAACGCCAAAGCTTGAACTGGGGTATGTGTGTGATGGATGAGGGGAACTAGGGATATGAGAAAGTATAAGAAATGCTTCATAGCAAATCATGTGTACATGTGTATGTGTGTATGTATGCATGTGTGCATGTACGTGTGTATGTGTGTATATATGTATGTATGCATGTATGTTAGTACCTTGACAGAGAAGTAGAGGGCATGGAAAAAGATACTTGTGTGTGTGTGTGTGTGTGTGTGTGTGTGTGTGTGTGTTTGTTTGTGTGCGTGCATGTTGGCATTGCAAAGATAATGATATCGGAAAGTTTTGCATTCAGACATCATCTCCACATCTGATGCAAAGCTATCTTACTTTTTAAAAAAACAATGTGTAGACCCTCGTTCCCACCATCCCGTCCTTTTTACTCTCCTCCCCCTCCTATTCTCCAACCCCCGCCCCTACTGATGTAACCTTCCTAATTCTTGTACACTAATTCCCAGCGCGGTCCTCCGACAACACGCGTCAGGGTTCAATAATACAGCATATTCAGGCCATGCATATTAAAAGAAAAGGCGGAAAACAATTCTTTTTTTTGTTGTTGTTTTGCACGACTTACGCTGCATAGAGGTTCGGGTGTTCACTGTAGATGTGCGGGACGGTGAACATGTTAGGATGGGGTGTGGCAGGAGTGATGGGAGTGATCGGAGTGTCTGGCGGGGAGGAGAAAGGCGGAGGATAGTACTCCAACATCTCCATGGGCACGGGGCCGATCGCCGCCGCGGGCCCGCCATGCCACACAGGCTGCTGCCTATGCGAGTACACTTGATCCCTAACGAGCGCGACGATTTTCGACACATGGTGTGTCAAAGTCACCCGCCGCCGCCGGCAATTTGTAAGGAGAGAAATTCGAAACCATGTGATATTTCATATTTCAAATTTTGAGTCCGCAGCGCATGTATTGGGCGCGCGCTGCGTGCGATACATGTAACATATTCGCGCGCAAATCAATGTCTCTATTTTGCATCAGTTCTTTAAACTAGGTCTGATCATTACAATAGTCTCTCTCTCTCTCTCATGCTTTACATTAACTTACATTATGCAAGTCATATTAATTGGTATCCGATAGATCTTTCACCAGTTGACCACAAATTTTCCTTCGCTTTCTTTATCTCTGTTTTGGTTGCTGCAGAAAAAGCCAGACCATATTTCCGTGCAGCACGCTTCTTGGTACGATGCAAATTTTCCCGCACTCCGATCCCATAATAACTGTATGCGATAGAACATGCAGCTTACTCTATTGCAGGTAGCTCGGTTGCAGGGCTCCTAGCGAGATCAAATGAAATCCGAACTGAACAGAGCGCGCTGCGAATGCCGGAATATAACTACCGCGAGGGGCGTGGTTTACGTAACCGGAAACGACGATAATTAATATCGGCACATAAAACAATATACTAGTAAAGTGACATGGATGTCAGTCCCAGTCTCTGTCCCGCGGCTCTAGGTACTCCACATCCAAGTACTTGCATATGTCTCGCTCCGAGAATACTGGTAGGGGTGTCCCCTCAAATATTTTCACGCCGTTCTGCGAGGGGGAATAGGACTAATCGCACGCCCGAAATTTTTTTTTAAACACAACTTGTTGCACTTCGCAGCACATCGATGGGGGGGGGATGGAATTGATGCTACGAACCACAAGCCACACCCCCCCCTTCCCACTGCAAATGAATACTGGGTGGGGGGAGGGGGAATGTGGGGGGTGGAGCATGCACATGCGATGACATCATCGTACCTTCCGCACCACTCCCGTACTTAGAGAGTGCTCCGACAGTGACATTCCCTAAGATAAAAAATATAGATAACTAAAAGTACCAACAAGCAAATGCCCAAATATCATATCTGCCACGCACACACATGCACACACACATACATACACATACATGCACACGCACACACATATAAATGCACACACACACACACACACACACACACACACACACACACACACACACACACACATATACACACATCGGTTAATAGCAGGGGATGGAAAGGATGATATGATTGGAAATTATAGGCAATGGAAAAAAACGTAAAATGGCGATATTAAAAGTGTGAGGTGTGTGTGTGTGTGTGTGTGAGGAGGGTTGAGACGGTTGCTAACCATCTTATTTGCTTTGCTGCGAAGAGATCTGTTGTAATGTCCTGAGCCAGTGAAGTGAAGCAGAGCACATGGGTACTCAGCAAAGGGCACAAGGATAATGTCTATCCTCCTGTGCTGAACCGAGAGAGAGAGAGAGAGAGAGAGAGAGAGAGAGATAGAGAGAGAGTGAGAGAGAGAGAGAGATAGAGAGAGAGAGTGAGAGAGTGAGAGACAGGGAGAGAGGACACATCAGACAACAGGCCACACCCACTTGTGAAAGAAGGCTGCATATGTATGAATTCAATTGTACATCATACTGGGACACCTCCTTCAACATGCACATAGCACAAATCAAATCTGCCACCAATGGATGGTCCAGCCATGGTAAAACTGATGGATGGCTTCATAAAACACACCTGCATGGGCCTCTACATGTATGGCTGCATCCCAAGGGCATCAGAGCAGAAGGGTAATGTGAATGGAAGGAGGTGGTCATGTGATGGAAGGTGTTCATGTGATGGAAGGAGGTGGTCATGTGATGGAAGGAGGTGGTCATGTGATGGAAGGAGGTGGTCATGTGATGGAAGGAGGTGGTCATGTGATGGAAGGAGGCGGTCATGTGACGGAATGAGGTGGTCATTTGATGGGGTGCATGTGGTGAGCAGAAGGTTATGACATGATGAGCAGGTGGATACGCAAGCAGAAGGTGGCCATGTGATGGGAGGCGTGGTCATATGATGGGAGGGGTTAAGCAGGTGGTCATATGGTGGAGACAGATGACATACAACATGGAGGTGTGGACTACATGTGTATGGACAATAGGCTTTGAATAAAAAGGGGGCCATTGCATGTAGACACTTACAGAACAATTGTAAGGGCAGATACCATAACTATGAATGTGTGTGTGCATATGTGTGTGTGTGTGTGTGTGTGTGTGTGTGTGTGTGTGTGTGTGTGTGTGTGTGTGTGTGTGTGCAATGAGGATAGATCAACTTGGCTCCCCACTCCACACTCCATATTACGGAGATGCCTGGCTATACTGGGGACGTGTGTGTACACCAACACATTGTACCAGACCTGGACAGGCTACAAGCTATCGACATGAGAGGCAAAGAGGCTACAACAATGGCCAAACACGTGTGTGGATGTAGCAGAGCATCAGTGTGTGCCAGGCACGTGTTTATGAAATACATCCCCACACTTTGTCAATACTGCACAACGTTGTCCCCCCCCCCCCCCACCCACCACAACGGTTGTTTCCCCCCTCCCTCCATCACAATGGTTGTTCCCTCCCCTCCCCCATCACAACGGTTGTCCCCCCTCCCCCCATCACAATGGTTGTCCCCCCTCCCCCCATCACAATGGTTGTCTCCCCCCTCCCCCATCACAATGGTTGTCTCCCTCCTCCCCATCACAATCGTTGTCTCCCCCCTCCCCCATCACAATGGTTGTCTCCCTCCTCCCCCCATCACAATGGTTGTCTCCCCCCTCCCCCATCACAATCGTTGTCTCCCTCCTTCCCCATCACAATCGTTGTCTCCCCCCTCCCCCATCACAATCGTTGTCTCCCTCCTCCCCCATCACAATCGTTGTCTCCCCCCTCCCCCCATCACAACGGTTGTTCTTCCTCCCCCCATCACAACGGTTGTCCCCCCCTCCCCCCATCACAATGGTTGTCCCCCCTCCCCCCATCACAATGGTTGTCTCCCCCCTCCCCCATCACAATGGTTGTCTCCCTCCTCCCCCATCACAATCGTTGTCTCCCCCCTCCCCCATCACAATGGTTGTCTCCCTCCTCCCCCCATCACAATGGTTGTCTCTCCCCTCCCCCATCACAATGGTTGTCTCTCCCCTCCCCCATCACAATCGTTGTCTCCCCCCTCCCCCATCACAATCGTTGTCTCCCTCCTTCCCCATTACAATCGTTGTCTCCCTCCTCCCCCATCACAATTGTTGTCTCCCTCCTCCCCCATCACAATTGTTGTCTCCCCCCTCCCCCCATCACAACGGTTGTTCTTCCTCCCCCCATCACAATGGTTGTCTCCCTCCTCCCCCCATCACAACGGTTGTTCTTTCTCCCCCCATCACAATCGTTGTCTCCCTCCTCCCCCCATCACAACGGTTGTTCTTCCTCCCCCATCACAATGGTTGTCTCCCCCCAATATCACCTGTTCAGGTGAACACATGACACATTGTCGTGCAAAGGTGAAAAAGGCAGTACCTATTCTCATCAGTGGAGTGGACACACACACACACACACACACACGCACACACACACACACACACACACGCACACGCACGCACACACACACACGCACACACACGCACACACACACACACACACACACGCACACACACACACACGCACACACACACACACGCACACACACACACACATGCACACACACACACACAACATGTACATGCATATACAACTGTCAAGCTGGTAAGTATATTATATATATGCCTGACAAAAATAGGATAACAACACCAGCACAGATGGCTAAATGTCAGTGGGATGAGGTGGCTATATGCCCTTGGGTGTGGTTTGGGTGTGGTTAAGATGCCAGACTAAGCTAAAGCGTTCACACACCTCAAGTCATCAAACATAATGGAGCCATGGGTGCCATGGGCGACATGGGTGGAGCCATGGGAGCCATGGGTGGAGCCATGGGTGCCATGGGTGGAGCCATGGGTGCCATGGGTGGAGCCATGGATGATATGGGTGGAGCCATGGGCACCATGGGAACCACCTGGAAGGCTGCAAGTTATGAATTATTAAAATTGGCAACTTGGATACAAGTAGAAGTGAGGAAAGGGAGAAGTAAAGGGAAGGAGGGAAGAGAGGGAGAATGGGAGGAGTGTGGAGGAAAGCAATGTGGAGGGGAGGAAGGAGGAGAGGGAGGGGCAGAGGAGAAGAGAAGGAAAAGGAGGAAGAGGGGAGGAGGTGGGAGGGTGGGAAGGGAGGAGAGGGAGGGAGGAGAGGGAGGGAAGAGGAGAAGGAGGGGAGGAGAGGGAGGAGGAAGAGAGGGAGGAGGAAGAGAGGGAGGAGGAAGAGAGGGAGGTGAAAGAGAGGGGGGAGGAAGAGAGGGAGGAGGAAGAGAGGGAGGAGGAAGAGAGGGAGGAGGAAGAGAGGGAGGAGGAAGAGAGGGAGGAGGAAGAGAGGGAGGAGGAAGAGAGGGAGGAGGAAGAGAGGGAGGAGGAAGAGAGGGAGGAGGAAGAGAGGGAGGAGAGGGAATGGAGGAGGAGAGGTAGAGAGGAGATGAGGAGGGGAAGAGGAGGAGGAGAGGGAGGGGGAAGAAAGAGGAGGGAGGGAGGGAGGAAGAGAGGGAGGAGGAAAATGACAAAGAGATTGCATACAAGTACTACAAGGCATGAAATTTAAAACTATGATCTAGTATAGATGGCAATTAGATACCTATTAGATGACCCCTAGTGTACTATTAGATGACCCTAGTGTACTAATAGATGACCCCTAGTGTACTATTAGATGACCCCTAGTGTACTATTAGATGACCCTAGTGTACTAATAGATGACCCCTAGTGTACTATTAGATGACCCCTAGTGTAGTATTAGATGACCCCTAGTGTACTATTAGATGACCCCTAGTGTACTATTAGATGACCCCTAGTGTACTATTAGATGACCCCTAGTGTACTATTAGATGACCCCTAGGGTACTATTAGATGACCCCTAGGGTACTATTTGAAGACTCCTACCGTACAGACCCCTAGTTTACTATTAGATGACCCCTAGGGTACTATAAGATAACCCCAGTGTACTGACCCCTAGTGTACTAGTAGATGACCCCTAGTGTACATTAGAAGACCCCTAGTGTACTATTAGATGATCCCTAGCATAATATTAGACGACCCCTAGTGTACTATTAGACGACCCCTAGTGTAGTATTAGATAACCCCTAGCGTACTATTAAATGACCCCTAGGTACTATTAGATGACCCCTAGTGTACTATTAGATGATCCCTAGTGTACTATTAGATGACCCCTAGGGTACTATTAGATGACCCCTAGTGTACTATTAGATGACCCCTAGTGTACTATTAGACGACCCCTAGTGTACTATTAGATGACCCCTAGTGTACTATTAGACGACCCTAGTGTACTATTAGATGACCCCTAGTGTACTATTAGATGACCCCTAGTGTACTATTAGATGACCCCTAGCGTACTATTAGATGACCCCTAGGGTACTATTAGATGACCCCTAGCGTACTATTAGATGACCCCTAGGGTACTATTAGATGACCCCTAGTGTACTATTAGATGACCCCTAGTGTACTATTAGATGACCCCTAGGGTACTATTAGACGACACCTAGTGTACTATTAGATGACCCTAGTGTACTAATAGATGACCCCTAGTGTACTATTAGATGACCCTAGTGTACTATTAGATGACCCCTAGTGTACTATTAGACGACCCCTGGGGTACTATTAGATGACCCCTAGCGTACTATTAGACGACCCCTAGAGTACTATTAGATTGTTCCTAGTAGATACATTATAATTATAATTAGTGCATTTCGCATTATGGCACCCTATGCAATGTATAATCATGTCACATTAATAATGTTTTCAGCCCATGTACGAGCATCATTGATGGAGTACTCATTTACCTGTACATGTATATAGCCAATTTTCATCACCCTGTTACACCATCGCTGACATAATGCCTGACAATAATATATTCATTTTTTTTTGTTGATATGACCACCCTAGTAACATGATGACCACCCTAGCAACATGATGACCATCCCTAGTAACATGGTGACCACATTAGTAACATGGTGACCCCCTTAGTAACATGGTGACCACCCCTAGTAACATGGTGACCCCTTAGTAACATGGTGACCCCCTTAGTAACATGGTGATCGCCCCTAGTAACATGATGACCACCTAGTAACATGGTGACCATCCCTAGTAACATGGTGACCACCCCTAGTAACATGGTGACCACCCCTAGTAACATGGTGACCACCCCTAGCCACATAGTCATACCCCCTAGAGGGAGAGGGGAGGAAGGAATAGGAGATGGGAAAGGGAAGGAGAGGGGAGAGGTAGTGAGTAGAACATATGGAAAGGTGTTTAACATCTATGTTGCATAGCATATTGAATTGGCTTTAGGAGGGTGCATTGTGAGATTGGGAGTGTGTATCAAGAGAGGGTCTCAGGTTTTTAGTGTAGAGTATGCATAACCAGACAGTTATGCTGATAATACATGTAAGAGTAATCACCATGTTACTAGGGGTGGTCACCATGTTACTAGGGGTGGTCACCATGTTACTCCCCCTCCCCCTCTCCATCCCCTCTCCTATACCTTCCTTCCTTCTCCAGGAAGTTTGCACACACCAAGGTACTTGCACTGTTCAACTGGATCATCATGGATCGATAGATCATCAGTGAAGAACCCTGGAGAACAGTAGAGGAGGATATAGAAGGAATGGGGGGGGGGGGGAGGAAGATCTTAGCTAACAATGCCCTTTGAAATTGTAATGTACAAAAAATACAAGGGCACATACATTACAGAGCAGTCTGAATAGTTTGATCTTTATCCCCCAGTGTCTCAACAGGAACCCCCTATATCACATCTTTAGTACACAAGCACACATCAAAAGGGCCACAGTCAAAGACCAGGGACCAAGGGACCACCACTGCCACTGGTACAAGGGCCAACAATGGGACCAGTTATAGGATGCCATGGAGACTGAAAGGATCACATGACATGAGGGGAGACAGTAAAAAAAGAAAGCTTGAGCAGAAAAGAAAAAACGCACACACATGCCCCCACCCCACCCCCCAATATTACACCTACACATACATGCATGCATGCACTAACACACACACACACACACACACACACACACACACACACACACCTAATTCCCTGCAAGACTGCAGCAGTACAGAGAACACGCCTCTGTGAGAGCGACCATCAGGGTGTGTGATGAGGATGTCCACATCCCCACACATGGGCCTCCCCCTCCTATAGGACCCACAGGTCACCACCTCCAGGCCTGGGTCTATGGTGCGAGCCACCTCCTTCACCTGGAGCAGAGTGACATGTACACATCACACACACACACATCACACACACACGTACACACACATACGTACACACACATATGTACACACACATACATGTACGCACGCACACAAACATGTACACACACAAACATGCACAAACATGCACACACGCACATACACATGCACACACATATACACACAAACACATACACACACATGCACACACACACAACAGAATGTAATGCTTTTGAACGGCAATAAAGCATTGTGTTCATTCTTGGACATCTTGTATAGATGCCAGTACAACACATACATTTATGTATAGATGCACACAATAATAATGCAGCCAGCAATGCCCCACAACACATCTAAAACATATGTGCATATGCACTGCATATACAACATGAATATGTTTAAACATATTTAATACAAAAACGAGCAACATGCGTCCCATATGCCTACACACGCACATACCACATCCCTTACCCCACAACATACACACACCACATGTAAACCCCCGTGAATCACTTGGGACACACACACTAGGACACTAGGGGGGAGGGGCCTTCAATGTGGTCATAAGGACAGCAGGCCACAGCAGGCCAGATCACAAGATATTGCACCAATTATGGGGAGGAAGCGTTGTCATGCATGAGTAACGACAGGCCTTGTCAAAATTCTGGCAAACTGACCACAACCCACTGCCCTTAAACATATGCCATATGCAATATTACGCAGCATCCACACGTAGACCCAAGCCATTAAGTGTCTTGCTTTTAACAGGTCCCAAGGATATGCTCCCTGCTCTCCACATACACTGATCTTACACACCTCTGCCCTCCTCACACACTGCCCTTACACTCAATCTCTTCCACCTCTGCCCTCCCCCCTCACACATTGACCTTACACTCCATCTCCTCCACCTCTGCCCTCCCTCCTCACACACTGACCTTACACTCAATCTCTTCCACCTCTGCTCTCGGCATCTTCTCGTTGAAGTCGTTGAAGTGTTTCAGACCGATCAGCTGTATTCGAGTAAGCACACCACTCTCCCTCAAGTCATCCAAGGTGCGGTAACCCTGTGTGAGTGGGTGGGGCAGTTAAAATGACTTCCTCCTCCCCCTCCCCACATCTCCCTTTCCTCCAGAGGTTTTATTTATTCCTTCATAAAAGACAGGCCCACCTCCACACCCTCCCCTTCCTTCATAAGGCACATCAACCCTTCCTCCATAAGGGTCACCAACCCTTCCTCCATTACCCTTCCCCTATAAGGCCCTTCCTCCATAAGGCTCTTCCTCCATAAAGCCCTTCCTCCATAAGGTCCTTCCACCATAAAGCCCTTCCTCCATAAGGTCCTTCCACCATAAAGCCCTTCCTCCATAAGGCACATCAACCCTTCCCCCATAAGGCCCTTCCTCCATAAGGCTCTTCCTCCATAAGGCCCTTCCTCCATAAGGCCCTTCCTCCATAAGACCCTTCCTCCATAAGGTCCTTCCACCACAAGGCCCTTCCTCCATAAGGCATGCCAACCCTTGTTAAGACAATAATGACCTGTGTGTACAGTTGCACGGCTGTCTGCAGCCCCACCCCATGGATCTTGGTGAAGAGGGTGATGACAGCCTCCCTCTCTTGGTCCACATTGTCCAGTCTCCTCAGGTGACCACTGCTAATGATCTCCCAGATCTTGTCTGCCATTCGCTCGCCAACAAACCTTAGACCACGTGCTTCCTGTATAACAGAGGGATGGGTGAGGGAAAGAGGAAAGGAAAAGAGAGGTAGGGAGAGGGGGAGAGGGATAAGGGAGGAAGAGAGGAAAGGAGGGAAAGAGAGGGAGGGAGAGAGAGAAGAGAGAGGGAGAGAGGGAGGAGGTAGACAGGGTGGGGAGGACAAGAGGGCAATAAATGGGGTGGAGGGGGTGGGTGAGTGTGGAGATAGATGAGGGGAAAAGATGGAGGATGATGGAACTGCAGGCAGCAGTGAAATTAAAAAGCAAAAACAAAAAGGCAAAGGCAATAGAGGGGTGGGAAATCATTGGGATACATCATTGGGGTAAGGCTACCAATTGGGGATACTACTAGAAAAGGAAATTCATGATACAACAGACAAAGTGTTGCAGTCAAAGGCAACACTTCAGTGACCACCAAACAATAGAATGATGTAAGGAACAATTTTTGCGCCTTTCTGAAGTAATGTGCCTATTGTGTGTCTCCATTCTGTCGCTATGGATATTTTACACTTATCTGGTTGAACCAGAGAGAATTGAGTTATGTAATATACATGCATATACTCCAAGGTACTGGCCCTAGGGGGATATTTCAAATTTTCATTTTTTTTTGGAGTCTGCTATTTAGAGCGAGCTGAGGTGATATGCTCACGTGATGTGTGTGGGCACTGCTGGTTAACCTGGTCTGGCTACTTTAAGCTTCATAAACTGTCCTATTATCACTAATATGCATACACATGTGTGTAGACATGTTGTACCTCGAACGTAGTGATCTCTTTGGGGTACTTCCTGAGTGCTGCTATTGCCTTGGTACAGCTCATAGCCCTCCACTTGTCATTGTTGTTTTGATATACTTTTACCAGCTCCTGTGTGTGCATGTGTGTATGTGTGTGTGTGTGTGTGTGTGTGTGTGTGTGTGTGTGTGTGTGTGTGTGTGTGTGTGTGTGTGCAAGTGTGTGTGTGTGAATGGCATGTATCCATGTGTGTGTGCGCATGTGAATGTGCAATCGGTACATGTGAGTGTTGTGGTGCAAGTGGCGTGTGTCCGTACATGCGAGTGTTGTGGTCCAAGTGGTGTGTGTCCGTACATGTGAGTGTTGTGGTCCAAGTGGTGTGTGTCCGTACATGTGAGTGTTGTGGTGCAAGTGGCGTGTGTCCGTACATGTGAGTGTTGTGGTCCAAGTGGTGTGTGTCCGTACATGCGAGTGTTGTGGTGCAAGTGGCGTGTGTCGTACATGTGAGTGTTGTGGTCCAAGTGGTGTGTGTCCGTACATGCGAGTGTTGTGGTGCAAGTGGCGTGTGTCCGTACATGTGAGTGCTGTGGTGCAAGTGGTGTGTGTCCGTACATGTGAGTGTTGTGGTGCAAGTGGCGTGTGTCCGTACATGTGAGTGTTGTGGTGCAAGTGGCGTGTGTCCGTACATGTGAGTGTTGTGGTGCAAGTGGTGTGTGTCCGTACATGTGAGTGTTGTGGTCCAAGTGGTGTGTGTCCGTACATGTGAGTGTTGTGGTGCAAGTGGCGTGTGTCCGTACATGTGAGTGTTGTGGTCCAAGTGGTGTGTGTCCGTACATGCGAGTGTTGTGGTGCAAGTGGCGTGTGTCGTACATGTGAGTGTTGTGGTCCAAGTGGTGTGTGTCCGTACATGCGAGTGTTGTGGTGCAAGTGGCGTGTGTCCGTACATGTGAGTGCTGTGGTGCAAGTGGTGTGTGTCCGTACATGTGAGTGTTGTGGTGCAAGTGGCGTGTGTCCGTACATGTGAGTGTTGTGGTGCAAGTGGCGTGTGTCCGTACATGTGAGTGTTGTGGTGCAAGTGGCGTGTGTCCGTACATGTGAGTGTTGTGGTGCAAGTGGCGTGTGTCCGTACATGTGAGTGTTGTGGTGCAAGTGGCGTGTGTCCGTACATGTGAGTGCTGTGGTGCAAGTGGTGTGTGTCCGTACATGTGAATGTTGTGGTCCAAGTGGCGTGTGTCCGTACATGTGAGTGCTGTGGTGCAAGTGGCGTGTGTCCGTACATGTGAGTGTTGTGGTCCAAGTGGCGTGTGTCCGTACATGTGAGTGTTGTGGTGCAAGTGGTGTGTGTCCGTACATGTGAGTGCTGTGGTGCAAGTGGTGTGTGTCCGTACATGTGAGTATTGTGGTCCAAGTGGCGTGTGTCCGTACATGTGAGTGCTGTGGTGCAAGTGGTGTGTGTCCGTACATGTGAGTGTTATGGTCCAAGTGGCGTGTGTCCGTACATGTGAGTGTTGTGGTCCAAGTGGCGTGTGTCCGTACATGCGAGTGTGTGCGTGCGAGTACAACAATGTGCTGTGTACATACAAATGGTCACATTTAGGTACACATCTGATGAGTGCAAGGAACTGTATGCACAAGCATGCACCCATCAGTTTACAAACTGATGGGTGATGACATCTGCAGGTTTTAGGCAGTGAAGCAATAACATACACACACACACACACACACACACACACACACACACACACACACACACACACACACAAACGTACACACACACACACGCACACATACACACACACACTCACTGATACTAAAATGGATGGGTTTGTGTGGGTACTGTGTACGAAGATAAACAGACCAGGCAGCAATAAAGAAATCAGAAACCTCATTCACAGCTCAAGTTTTTTGAAGCCATGGGAACAAAAGATATACAACCTCCATGTACATAACTACTCCCCTCCTCCTCTTTCTCCTCTCTCCCACATTTCCCCCTTCTCTTCCTCCTCTGCAGACTCCTTCCCCTCCTCGTCCTTCCCCTCCTCGTCCTTCCCCTCCCTCCTCCTCCTCCTCCTCATCCTCTTTCTCATCTTCCTCCCCTCCTCTTTATTCTCCCTCCACCTCTTTCTTACCTGTACACACCTTCACACCTTACCCTCTTATACAAAATGAAGGACAAATCGCACAGACATAAAACAAAACCCACAAACACCATTACCTATGCATGGGTGGTAGCGCTATATACACAGAGCCTTTACCACCAGACCCTCCCATTGAGGGCTCTCACCTGAAGCTTGTCTGTGATGTGTGTGTTGTGATTGACCCACGACTGTCCTTGGGTGGAAGGGATTTCACATATCCATTTCTGTTGGAGGAGGAGAGGGAGGAGTTATGGAGGACAAATTAAGACATACAGAATACCACTTGGTATGTGGTGGTGTGATATTGAATGTGCAGGAACACAAGACGCTGGATATATATTTCATGCTTAGAATTCAAACCATACACTTCCCCACAGACAAAGTATAATGTTTTTAATGCAAGCACATCTCAGGCTACATAGACCCTTATTCACATTAACCCCTTTGAGGCTGTACAGATCTTTATTCTCATTAACCCCTCTGAGGCTGTACATACCCTTATTCTCATTAACCCCTCTGAGGCTTACAGACCCATTAACCCTCAGTCGCTCACTTTTCTTTTTGCAGGAGGTTCCGATGGTTGCTCATCTGATGACAATGGTACCTAGCGAGCATTTATAATCCAACATTACTCCATAAGGAAATGTAGTCAATAAGCTACTGTATGTGTCCATATATGGACATGTACGTACATTTACATGTATATGGGCATACATACACATAAAAACACATGCATAAGACCATTCATTGAGCTACCTATCATCTTTTCTATAACTTATAACTACATTCTAGATGATTTAATAGAAGCAATATCACAGGACCCAATTAAATCAAGGATTGTCATGCAGCAACTGTATAATATTTGACTAGTTATCCTGTTCTTATATTAAATAAAATGTAAGTCTAAAAATCAATTAACCACCATAAAGATGAGTTAATTAATTATTGTAAAAATGACCAACAATGACTGAATCAAAAAAGCCAATCAAAATTTGGGCCCAACTGAGTTCTTAATTAATCATAGGTCTTAATTAACAACGCGTTAAATATTTAAATTGTTATTATTGATTTCTAAATCTTTAAATATGTAGCCAAAATTAACGTCATGTAAGAACCATTTTTCTTTATATCACTGTTATGTGCCTATGCAATGAAAAAATGAACCAGCTAATTAAGACTAGTTAAAAACATTTAATAAAGTTGCAGATGTAATGACATGTGATCTTCGGGAATCCATAAGACATGAGAAACCTTTCAGCATGCTTACAATCCTCAAGACCCTACAGTAAAGAGTGCTTAACTGAGTAATAAAAAGCAGGTTTATAAAACAGTTCCTTTTAAAGGGAGGTTGATATGCATGTGTATTCTGATGCACAGTAGCTAGTCTAAGAAAATAGAGTGTGGCGCCGAAGGCGCCTCGTTCAAAAAGATGGCGTTTATTAAGAAAAGGGAGAGTTAGTGAGTTTCAATGAAGAGTGTCGGGAGGGAGGGACGGGTGCAATTTGAGGTCGGATTCGGAGAGGGGGTGAAAAGTTGAGGGGCGTAGCGGGCCTTTGGCCCCCCCTACCCTGCCCTAAGCCCTAATTTTTTCTTCTAACACGCACAGTCCTTCGGACTGTTTGTGTTAGGAGAAGGTTATTACATGTTCAAGTATGTTTCACAGTGAGTCAGGCTACACATCTAGATGTGGTGCTGTGGTGCCACCTCTGTGAGGTGCTATGGTGCCACCTTTGTGTGGTGCTATGGTGCCACCTCTGTGAGGTGCTATGGTGCCACCTTTGTGTGGTGCTATGGTGCCACCTCTGTGAGGTGCTATGGTGCCACCTCTGTGAGGTGCTATGGTGCCACCTTTGTGTGGTGCTATGGTGCCACCTTTGCGTGGTGCTATGGTGCCACCTCTGTGAGGTGCTATGTGCCACCTTTGCGTGGTGCTATGGTGCCACCTCTGTGAGGTGCTATGGTGCCACCTTTGTGTGGTGCTATGGTGCCATCTCTGTGAGGTGCTATGGTGCCACCTCTGTGTGGTGCTATGGTGCCATCTCTGTGAGGTGCTATGGTGCCACCTCTGTGTGGTGGTATGGTGCCACCTTTTTAAGGTGCTATGGTGCCACCCTGTGAGGTACTGTGGTGCCACCTCTGTGCACATGGTGCTACTTCTGTGAGGTGCTGTGGTGCTACTTCTGTGAGGTGCTGTGGTGCCACCTCTGTTTGGTGCTACCTCTGTGTGGTGCTACTTCTGTGCGGTGCTGTGGTGCCACCTCTGTTTGGTGCTACCTCTGTGAGGTGCTACTTCTGTGAGGTGCTGTGGTGCTACCTCTGTGTGGTGCTACTTCTGTGAGGTGCTGTGGTGCTGCCTCTGTGTGGTGCTGTCTATCGTGCAATGTAGTTATAATACACTACACACGTCAGACCTGGTTCTTGTCTTCAATGCTCTGCTCATCACTGCCCTCTTGACCTCCAGTGTCTCCACCCACCTCCTCCCCTTTCTCGTCCTCATCAGTGGAGGCCACATAGTCACTATCAGAGTCAGCTGCTAATGATTTGATTGGACTAGACTTCCACTTGCGGGCAATGTTGCCAAAGTACTGCAGCTAAGGTGAAAGGCAACAAAATTTTTAGGTTAGTGTCTGAAGCATTCTACAAAGAAATGGTTGAGAGTTACATGCAAAGCTGGGTATAAGGACCCAACAGTAATCACCACACCTCAATTAGTTCTGCTACCTGTATCCAAAATCCTAGACATACCCCTAGACATACTCCATCCTAATCATTGCCCCAACCCATGCCTCATAACCCGTCCTAAGCATGCCTCCTAACCATCCTAAGCATGCCTAAGCATGCCTCATCACCATCCTAAGGACCTAAGCATGCCTAAGCATGCCTCATAACCATCCTAAGCATGCCTAAGCATGCCTCATAACCCGTCCTAAGCATGCTTAAGCATGCCTCATAACCATCCTAAGCATGCCTCCTAACCATACTCCATACACACACATACACACATTCACACACACATACACACAATGCCTGCACAACGCACACTGCTAACACACATATCACATGCACATACTACACGCATGCACACACCTTTTGAGGTGATCTGTTACTGAGGCCGCTGGTGGTGACTCCTCCCTCTTGTGGACATAGCACATTGCCCACCTCAGACGATGATGTCATTGACAGTGTCGCCTGACAAGGTGCCACACCCACCTCCAGACCTGTAGTGTGCGGGTCACCCTCCATATCGCCAGAAGGTGAGGGCGATGATGGTTGGGGGCTGAGGAGGAGCATAGGGATACGTGTTGGGTCCTGCTTAGGGTGGTCTCTTATGAGAGGAGGGGGAAGAGGGGTGGGGGCGTGGTCAACAGGGATCTCCGTAGGCACAAGGTAGGGAACGTGGTCTATTTTGCGCCCTTTCACGAGGCAGCTGCTGAGCCAGTCAGCCCTCAAGACCAGAACTCCAGCTGGCAGGCACTCCGCCTTCAAGCTCTGTAAAACTTTGGACAGTTTGATGTTGTTGCCTACGAGTACGTGGGTGACAGCCCCCGACGACAGCAGCTGCTGCTGCTGCTCGATGGCTCCTCCCTTGCTCTCTAGCTGCTTGGAGAGTATCTGCATCCTGGCCTTGCCCAGGCCCTGCTCCATTATCACGGCACGCACGTCCGAGAGGTACTTTTCAGACATATAGGCCTAGTTCGTAAAATCTATTGGAACAATATTAAAATGCGGAGAAAATAATGAAGTGACATTACGACTTGGACAACATGGCAAAATAAACAGTACCTTTTGTTCATATGGAGTTTGGCACGCTCAGGCATGCATGGATTTATAACATGTATAACATAAAGGTGTAGATTACTCGTTTTAAGGGGCGGGGTTGAGGGTGGACCTTTGCTTCCAAATAAAGAGCACAATTTATACGGAGGATGCAACAGGAGATGCCCGATCTGAGACAGTTTGTGAGGTTCGGGAGGAAGATTGTGGCTGTGGGCAGAAACTACAAGTAAGTAGCTTCGTGGGAGCTGAAAACTTAGGGGCACCGCGCGTAGTATATCCGATTCAGATTAAGTTGTGTGCTTGACACCTTGCATCATACCGCTCCTGTTGGATAATTAAAGCTGCTCAAAATGTATGCATAAAAGTTCACGTTGGAGTATTTAATCCATTTTAAGTCGTTAAAGCGTCGTCACCTCTCAGATGCCGTACGTCCATAATTGCTTTCGATCGAATTGCTAGGTCTTAACACCATCTGGCATGAGCCATGATTATTAAGGGGAAAAACCAGAGGATGTAATTAGCCATTAGCGGTACTGTACTGCGTCGGGTAAAACGATAGCGCTGGAATTGGTGTATACATTATTCTCTTCCATCGGACTGATCCCACCCCTTCCAAACCTGAATGTTTTTATAACGTGTTGACCATGATTTTTCATAAAGTTCAGAAAACTGCTGTATTGACCAGCACAACCAGAAGCACGCATCATTACTAGCCTATCACTGATAGTAATACCAGTAATGTACAGGCATAACTAATCAAGGCAGTATTTGGAAACTACTTATTTATGTGCTTTAATGAATAAATTATGATTGACATGGGATGAAGAATCGGAGAGCTAGATGCTGAAAATGCCAAGTTTAGGGAACATTGTGTGTATCAACCGAGTAATATGACTGCTAGTAATAATGAAGGCATGATGTAATTATACCCTTATGATATACACTAGTCTGTATTAACTACTGGGTACGAGCAAAGCCACAGAGGGGACCCCGAGAATTGAGAAAACTTTACAATGACACTTTCTTATGATGCGCAGGTAAATAGTGCATAGATTATGATGCTCTCTACCCATACTTCTGGCTGAGATTTTATAAAAGACAAAGTATTTCGTCGGACAACTAGGGAGAGAGGATCAGCCTAAATTTACATGTACTTAGGGGGTGCATATGATATTTTAAGGGTTCTATACCCTTCGCTTGTAAGACTCCGGACTTAGATTAGAGAACTCAAGGAACTTTCAGCTAGAGCAAAAAGATTCCTTTTGATCAGATTAGCGTTGGTGGTATAATGGTTAGCATTGTTGCCTTCCAAGCAATAGATCCGGGTTCGATTCCCGGCCAACGCAGGCTTTGTTTTTGTTGTTGCCAACACAATCACCATTGTGAAGAGTTTTTTTATACTTCTCTTTTTTGTAGTACAAGCAAAAGAGAAGTATAAATTTAACTTTATGATTCTTTGGTGCTATATTGGGTGCCTTCAACACCTCTGGTCTATACTTTGGTGCTGCCTCTGTTTTGGGCACCACAAGTAGTCTTTTTATAATACATTGGTGTTGCCTTCAACACCTCTGATCTATTATTACTTTGGTGCTACGTTTAGTGGCTTCGCATCTCTCTACATGGATGTCTGTATACTGTGAAACAGCAATCCCATTGACCATTCATCTTTTATTTCGTATGACCCCAGTGAACTACTAACCTCATACTCATGGTATATACAAGCGTTGGTGGTATAATGGTTAGCATTGTTGCCTTCCAAGCAATAGATCCGGGTTCGATTCCCGGCCAACGCATATGTTTTTTTTTTTTAATTGGCAATTTATTTGGAGTCGAAAGGGACCTAGTGCATATTCTAGGATGGAGCATCAAAGTTGACGCGTGGAACGCGTAATTTAAAATTCAGGCTACTGTAACTCCTCCATGATGGACAGAGTGTGTAAGAAAGAATTTGTAGAGGACCTATATATAGAATATATATAGAATATGAAATAATTTGAAAACAGAATATGTACTAGGTACCTAGATCCCATTTCTTTGATTATTTCTTCTGTTATGATTTTTAATGCCTCAAAGTACTTGAGTTCGCGTGACATCCAAGGCTTTAAAGCACATCTTTGAAGTCTTTTAAAAAGTTCAATTATTTGAGCATGCATGTAAGCTTATTAACTCGTCGATCTAGGGCATCTGGAGTACCCTAAAATTAGTCCCATCAGCTTTCCTTGCATCACTGCATAACTCTGGGTCTCACCCACAGCATCCTTCCACCATCACAGCTCTCTGGGTCTCACCCACAGCATCCTTCCACCATCACAGCTCTCTGGGTCTTACCCACAACATGCTTTCACCATCTTCTCTAGGTCTTGTTTACAACATGCTTCTACCAACACCGCATAACTCTCTGGGTCTTTCTTACAACATTTTCCCACCAGTATCGGGACATGCAGCATCTTTTTGATGGACGCCTAGGCTCACTTTCACATGGTGTATTTTATTTAAATAGCTTAGACTTTTAAGGGGCACACAAGAACTGTTATCAGCAATAGGTCCATGAACGTTGTACATGTACCATGGGTCTCAGTTCAGCCTCAGTACAAAGCCTCATGACTAGTAAGTTAATATTCATAGGAGCTGATTAGTAAGCAGCCTCTTGTTTGTAATGGATTGGCCTATTGTATATAGCGTTGGTGGTATAATGGTTAGCATTGTTGCCTTCCAAGCAATAGATCCGGGTTCGATTCCCGGCCAACGCATTTTTTTTACATAAACCATAAATGTGTATGTTTTTTTTTTTTTTTTTTGTCTGTTGTCTACACCTGCCAGCGATGACAGAAGGAATTAAAAAGTGTAGCTGCCATTATGAAGATTGATAATATGTAATATGAATATCACACAACAGTGGGTTTACACTGTAGTACACATCAGTCATTGCAACTAAACTTTCCAAACAAGGTAAGCCTATGCTCTGAACTAAAAATAAAATCGTTACCTATAGAGGCTTTCAGTCATATTGCTATAGATGTGAAGTAGCATTGCATTATTCAACCGCACTTGCGTCATAGTACTTTGTAAAAAGGTTTTAATTCTTCGCAGCGTGCTGAAAGAATGTTTTGCTTGTAGCATTTGTTGCTGGCAGTGGACCAAAAATCAGCGATACTAATGTGCAAACTTGTGAAACAAGCACTCTTTGGATGGGTGTGAGGTCCCTTAGGTATATCACAACACAATGTAGAGTATACCTTCCCTCTAGGTTGATGTGGCTCAACTTGCAATCACCAAACTTGAAGCCATTTCTTAATCACGTGGAGAGCAGCAGGTATACAGTAGCAGCTGTAAGCTGAAATGATTATCACTCATAGTGTTTATACCTCCTGCTCACCAGCGATTTAACTGCTATGAAAATTAATAAATCATCATCGGTACAAAAAGTGGAGCCGCCATGGTGGCTCCGGTGGCCATGGTTCCGTCGCAGCTGCCTGCTGCACACTGCCATTGAATTTTCACAATGACCATCAGCTAACTGGTTATCTAGACCTATCTTGGTACTTTGTGTGCAGGGTCATCCACACACACCCCAGTAATACTGTGAAAGTCTAACCTGGATCATATGAAGCAGCTTCCAGTGACAAAGCTTGTAAATGAGCTTTGCTTCTTTTTCTTTCTCCAAGACCATGACATCTGAAAGTGTACACAATTGTCAAGCACGTGACGTTTGCATATTGTGCTGAATGTGATGTTATGACAGGGGGGAGGGGGCGTGTAGTATGAAACTTTTCCTAAATAGTTTTTAGACGCCCCTTTACACAGCGAGGTCTTGCTTATATCCAATTGATAATTCATGTACAGCGTTGGTGGTATAATGGTTAGCATTGTTGCCTTCCAAGCAATAGATCCGGGTTCGATTCCCGGCCAACGCATTTTTTTTTTAACTATGCTCTTGTGTGCATAATTATTTTTGTCTGTTTGTGTAACTTTCTGTTGGGGGGGGGGGGGCAAGGAACACCCATCATCAGATTTTCACCCACCACCCTATGCCTCCTTTATCACCCACACGTAACCTCAATCTGAAACCATGTAGTAATGAAATATAATGTCTTGTCATTAGTCTGCAAGTACTCTGCTCCAAAAGAGAGAGGGTCTGAGGGTTTGGTGCTGGATGCATGGATCACAATAAGCCTATTCATGTGGTGCAAAGCGCTCACAGTCCAGAGCCCTCAACCCCGATTGCTCAAAGGTGAAAGTAAGCTGCTGCAGGAATCTGTGTGCTGCAAATGCCCGGTTTTGGACAGAGAGCAAAGGCACATCAGACAAATAACCCAAGGCAACCTCTGGTTCTGCTCTGCTACACTGGATCGTAGTGCCGTCTTACGTTATCAATTTGGTTAACAATTTGGTGCTTGCTACACCTATCACAACCATCCAAATTAGGAAACACCCACGGGGGGGGGGGGGGGGGGGGGGGGAGGCTTAAATGTTAAATCGTTTGCTGCAGATTTTGCAAGTGTCTAGCAATTGGGATCTCAGTGATGTCCTTTCGCTGGGAGAAATAGATTCATGCTACTTCCATGTAAATTCGAAGTGAAAGAAAAAAGATACAAAAACACAAGAATTTTATGTAATTTTAGCAGGGGGTACCACCCCCTACACCCTTTTTTTGATCCCTCGCATCTTTTTTAAGTTGTATTTTTATGTTGAAAGCAGATTCATAATCCTCTCGTTAAGCTCTACAACATTGGATGATGGGGTCTGTACAGTTTTTCTTGCCCCCCCCCCTCACTATCTGTCTCTTTTTGTCACATTGTAATCATTATACTAGTGATGTAAATATATGTATAAGAACATAATAAACGTAAACGAAACAATACGTATCAAACATGAATATTAGTTTGAAACGAAGAGAAAGCTTGCATATAACCATAACTACATACATGTATGAGGCATGCACAAATGTACTCCGGTATCTCTACAACATCATCTTGACGTTTGTTTGGGGGGGGGGGGGGTCAAACACCTGAATTTGCATATTGTGAAGAAGAATGGCATTATGAGGGGCGGGGGGGGGGGGGTGCGGTTTATAAATGAAGGGTCAAAAAGACTATTTCCAATGGGAAGCCCCCTTACACAGCGAGGTCTCATTTGTTATTTCATGTAGAAGCGTTGGTGGTATAATGGTTAGCATTGTTGCCTTCCAAGCAATAGATCCGGGTTCGATTCCCGGCCAACGCATTTTTTTCATACCCCAAAAAATAATTATTTTTGTCTGTTAATCTTTTCTTTTCTCACTGTAATCATTATAGTGTTTAACTAGATATGTTTAATATATAAACAGGACTAATAAAATTATAATTGAAGATATTGTACATACAAGACTACCGTATTTTCAGTCCTTTTTCATTTTTGAAATTTACCGTTACCTCTCTCGCATGAAGACATGAAAACCAATTGAAATATATTTAGCATCAGACGAACCATTGAACGTTTTGCTAATAGTCTAATACCAGTAATTGCAAATGTTTGCGGTTATGTGTCTACCATGAGGTTCCAAACTCCAAGGGTGATAAGCGCGACAGGTGGCAGCTATTTTACCATGGGCAAGTTCATGCTGGAATAAATGAATTATAGCAATATATCCCTTTTTGGCTCACAAGAATCACTGAAAAACGAACTTAAACAAAGTGTCAACGAACTTTGAAAAAAAAAGGGCTGAAAATGCAGTATAAATGCATACCAGTAACTAACAGTTAAACTTTAAGAAGGGATCCCTGGACATGATGAAACAACTCATATAAAATATGAAATTAGTTTCAAATGAAGAGAAAAACTAACTGTATATTACTTGGAAGCATGCAAAATGATACTCATTCATTAGGAGGTATCTTCTTACTGTTTGTTGGGGGACAAGCACCAGACATTTGCATATTATGCAGAGCGACGTTATGACGGGGGGAGGGGGGTGTTGATAAATAAAACGTACTTTTCCCCCTTACACAGCGAGGTCTTGTTTGTATTCATTTGCAACTTCATGTAGAGCGTTGGTGGTATAATGGTTAGCATTGTTGCCTTCCAAGCAATAGATCCGGGTTCGATTCCCGGCCAACGCATTTCTTTAACACTTACGCTCTTTTTTTTTTTTTGCGTGTTATCATGATTTTGTAATCATTATAATAGACAACTAGGTGATGTAAATGTATAAACAGGTTAAGATAAATGTAAATGATACAGTTTCATGCCAGAGAATTTAGACGACTCAGACAATTGATGTATGTATTACAGGGGCGGCTCGGAACAGTGGACTTTTGAAATCATTCATTGTTCTTTTAGGTTCCCAGATATGATTGCAAAAGTAAACTTGATTAGGCATTGCGGGATGGGAAAAGATAGCGTCTACATTGCATAACATAGCACAATGTCACATGCCATTTGTTCCAAATACTAAACAAAAGAAAAAACTTCAAAGATTATTAGGACCAAAAAAGCCAGGCTACGCGGAATGCAGTGTAGGCTATAGACAAATTTAAATGGGCCTTAACTAAACATGCCTCGCGTGATTGTTTTGCCACGCACACCGTAATAGGTAAGATCAACCGGCGCATGTTGATCGATGTAGACGCGTGATATGCATGCATATGATGAAACATGTGCGTTCAGCTTGTAGATGTAAAGCCTGTAGATTTTAAGAGCGTGATACTGGAGTAGCGTCATGATTTAAGAACGTCAATAGCTTGTGACAAATTGCACAATGTTACGCA
Organism: Eunapius fragilis; assembly: GCA_963681505.1. Classification (NCBI taxonomy): domain Eukaryota; kingdom Metazoa; phylum Porifera; class Demospongiae; order Spongillida; family Spongillidae; genus Eunapius; species Eunapius fragilis. Next base: position 1,988,268 of record OY811986.1, on the reverse strand, counting down.
ATGCAGGCGCCTGGGGAACGAAACGTCAAAATAACTTTTCCAAAATGGTTTGGCACAGCAGCTCTTGGTTGTATTGAATTCAGTTTCTCATCGCAGCGTTGGTGGTATAATGGTTAGCATTGTTGCCTTCCAAGCAATAGATCCGGGTTCGATTCCCGGCCAACGCATTCTTTTTTTTTTTTCTTTCTCTCTGGTGCACCGCTTGCATATGTACAATAAGCTCAAAAGACGCACACGCGTTATAATTTTCTTTTTCTGGTGGACGAACTCATTAGTTTCAGGCAGCAGTACAACTAAATTTGTTGTCCGAAATTGCCAGATGCAAGAGATCTGTGCAGGAGTGCAATGAAGGCTGATCTGTGCAGTGGGAGCAAGGCCAAGACGATGTGGTTGGTCCTGCTTATGAATAAATATGACTGTTCCTACTTTTCAGCAATGAGGGACATACACAACAGCTACTTCCAACTTAGTAATTTATTTAGTGACAAATCATCGTTGTCAACAAGGGCAGCATCACAACCAATCGTCATACACAGTGGCATATCATAAAAGAGACGCGGAACGGGTGGATTTAATGATGTATTTTTGCAACATGTAAGTAATAACCGCAAGCTAGATCCATCATAAACAACTCCACTGCTTGGTCTTTTCAGCAATGAGGGATGACTTTCACATAACCTTGCTTGTGTTCATGTCTCCGATGTATTCAAAGTACAACCTTCAGTTGGAGGCTATATTTGGAACTTGTGATCTAATGAGCATTGAAATGATTTCGATACAATGTTCCTATTCTGATATGTGTAAACAAGCTACTGATCATGCTAAGCCTTGTGCATAAACATCAACTTCAGAATTTGCAGTTAGAAGATATGGAGTTAAAGACACTTGTGTTCTAATGCAACCCCATACCTTCTCTGACAGAATTGTTTCACATGACTATATGGTGCAAACTGTGAAACTATCACTTGTATATATATGTCTATGCAGAACTTATGGTAGGTTCTTCGTTCTAAGAAACTCGTCGGTGAAACAGTAGGGATATCGATAGTAAACGAGAAGAATACATATATGAGCGTTGGTGGTATAATGGTTAGCATTGTTGCCTTCCAAGCAATAGATCCGGGTTCGATTCCCGGCCAACGCATGTTTTTTTTTCCCCTTCAAATTAATTACTACTGCCTCGCGCCAGTTTTTTTAAAAATTGGCGACCCAAAATTTTGTGTAGAACTGCCCACTTGGCTTGTCGCTCTGATCTGATCTGATCAGCTCACTCAGCCGTGCTACAACTAACTTAGCCACTAGCCATAAAAAGATGACTACAAATTCAAAGCACCTGGCTGAAGCTATGACATGGGTGTGCAAAGTAAATGTAAATTGCAATTACTAGCATGCGCATCCACAGAGCTCTACTGTTGTACTGATTTTGCATTGTACACTTACTATTATAAAAATGAAATGCCTCGAGCCATTTCAATTTTTAGGATGAGAAACAAATAATCAATTTTATGTGACCTCAATGTGGTAGCGTATTTTATATGTCATAGTGGTTCAAATAGTGGACTGGGCTGCTATTTATTACCTCTGCATACTTCACTATACTTGATTTTACTCCAGAGCTCATGCTGCTGAACTAGGGAATGCAGTTCCTGAAGACCCTCTGCTCTTCCTGAAGCCAACGACCTCATATATTGAACAAGGACAGTCCATTGTGGTAGGCCAGCCTCATTGAGTGTTGGGGTGTGTGTGTGTGTGTGTGTGTGTGTGTGTGTGTGTGTGTGTGTGTGTGTGTGTGTGTGTGTGTGTGTGTGAGTGGATCTACCATGTCAGCAACACCTATTGGCAGTTGCATGTACATTGACTAATCTGACTAGATCACTAGTTGTGTGTGTGACCATTCATGCAGCAAATGTGTGAACCCCTCCTTGTGTGTGTGACATGTCAGTATATAATGTGTGTGCATTGCTGAAGAGATCAGAATCTCAGTTGTTATTACTATTGAGATTGGGATGTACGCTTCCACTACATGTGTGTGTGTGTGTATGTGTATGTGTGTGTGTGTGTGTGTGTGTGTGTGTGTGTGTGTGTGCATGTGCGTGTGTGTATGTGTGGTTATTTGTGCATTGTACCACTGTTAATGTCTAATGTACCGAGCATCCCCCCTGGGGTACATTTGTCTACCGCGGTGTACTGAAAATAAATTTATTCACATTCTGCCAGTTTAACATCCCTTTTACATTTGATGTAAACCTGGCACCAAACCCTCTTTTTTTTCTCTGGTCTGAATTCAGAGTGTCAAAGTGAAGCATCCAATTACGATATTTAGAAAATTATATAACAACCACGTGTATCACGATCAAGTAGCTTCATTTTGAAGCTCTGACTTGGGACCAATGAAAAAGAATTAGACCTTGGCAATTTTTGGGTCAAGCTCTAAAGGACCTGTACAACGAGTCAAATGTAAAAGCAAAGTTAAACAGGCAGAACATGAACAAATTTATTTTCTGTAGTACACCACGGTCAATGCTAGGAGGACTCCCAGTACATTGGACATTACAAGTGCAATATAACTTATGATGCCATACCAGAGTGCACGTGCTTAGATCTAAAATTTTCGGCACCATGCAGGTACCACCCCAGTGTACTGAGCTACATCATGAAGTGGAGCTGGGTGTGGTCATAGGGCGTGGTGGAAAGAACATACCAGAGACCTCTGCAGCCTCCCACATAGGAGGCTACACCTTGGCCCTGGACATGACGGCCAGGGACCTCCAGAACGAGGCCAAGAAGAAGGGCTACCCCTGGAGCGTTTCCAAAGGTTACGACACCTTCTGCCCTGTGAGCAGCTTCATCTCTCCGGACAAGATACAGCTTGGGGACACCAGGCTGTGGCTGAAGGTGGATGGGGTGATGAAGCAAGATGGAAACACCAGGAACATGGTGTTCTCTGTACCTTACCTCATTAGCTTCATCAGCAGGATATTCACACTGGAGGCAGGGGACGTTATCCTCACTGGTACCCCGGAGGGCGTTGGCCCTGTCAAACCGGGGCAGAGCATTACTGCTGGTATAGGCGGTGATGTAGTGGAGGTGACCTTCCCTGTGGTGCAGCATTAGTAGTGACCTTTAGGTGGATGAGATGTGTGGCTAACTTTTATGGCGTACGTTAGTGAGATGAAAACATTATGGTTTGCTATTTACCCAACTTGGTAGGGAAAGCAGCGCTACACAGACCATGCAAACACCGTGATGTCTCAATTGTCACTGGCATGAAACAATGACAAGTCTGGTATTGAAATCGTTATGGTGCCCATTCAGTTTTAGAACACATGCATATCAGCGTTGACACACAAGTTATTGAAAGAAAAAAAAAGTTAAGTCTTTAAATACTCATATCAACGTTGACACAAGTTATTGAAAGAAAAAAAAAGTTTTAAATACTCTTTGCTAGAATATAAAGGACCTACAAGGGTATATCAGTTTTCATCTTTTTGATTATAGCAATATAAACAGTAAAATAATTGTTCCCCATGCATCTCTTGCATCATATCCTTTTTTGCATATATAACTATTACACATTGCATGGTTCCACAAGCAGGTGTAGGCAAGTTCCGACTGAGTTATGTTGACAAACAGCATTTCAAGCTGGATTACTGCCATCGAGATGATCATGCTGAATTTTGACATCCTTGCTTATAGGACAGAGATGTTGCTGCGAGGATAATTTACTATTTCAGGACACAATCTCAAATCAGAGTACTATCCAAGCTACAATTATCAGTATTGAGTCAAGATAGAGAGGCCCAGCACCTGCAGACTGACTGATGATGTAAGTTACATTGTGCGGCGTTATTTTTAAAGCATGCAGGCTGCAGGTAGCAGTTTTTTTAAGGACGATCATCGCACATCACATCAATCTGCCATGGATTATTATGCATTGCACAGCATCATATAGAAGACTGCACTTGATATGAATATTTTTAGTATAACTGCCCACCCCCTGGCTGGTTGCAAACATGGAGCCTCCAAAGGCAACAATGCAAGTGTCAATAGTCACGCTGGCTAAATGAATATAATTATTATGCAATAATTTATCTATGCTACTGCTGTTCGTGATGAAGAAAGCTCTCCTACTATTTGCTACGGTCGCGTTCCTGGACGTGGCCGCCGCTGCCTTCAAAGGCATTGGATTATCAGAATCGAAAGGTTTCGGTGCAGCCCAGCTCCAAGCCATCGGCGCAACATGGTTCTACAGCTGGGGGGAGACGACGGGCGTCACGGGCACAACCGTACCCTTCGTGCCGATGGTGTACTCAGGCAAGCACGTCTTCACCATAGGAGGCGGACACCCGTACCTTTTGGGTTTCAACGAGCCGGACAACACGGGGCAATCCAACATGAACGTTTCGTATGCAGTCAGCCTGTGGCCACAGCTGGCCGCGAGCGGTACGATAGTCGGCGGGCCGAGCACTGCATCCAACCCTGTTACCCCTGGCAACTGGCAACCGTACTTCATGGGGAACGTGACCCAGCTCGGCCTGAGGGTTGACTTCATGACCCTCCATTGGTACAAGAATGCCAACCCCACCACTTTCATCAACGACGTCACAGCGCTCTGCAACCGGTACAACTTACCGGTGTGGGTTACGGAATTTGCCGCTCAAACTACCTCACAGGCTCTATCAAACCCCACCCACTACACTCAAGACGAACTGAACATCTTTATTAACACCACCATAGCTTGGATGAACTCGCCCAATGGCAGCTGTGTTCAGCGCTACGCGTGGCACGATTCCACAAACGGTTCATCTGCTTTGTTTTATCCAGATGGCAGCCTGACTCCTAGTGGATACCTCTACGCATCTCTTGGGAACGGCGCATACCCCACTGATCCTCCTGGCCCTACAGCATCAGTTCTAACTACCACTGCAGGTACCACTGCTGCTACCACTGCTGGTACCACTGCTTTTACCACTGCTGCTACAACTGCTGCTACCACTGCTGTTACCACTGCTGGTACCACTGCTGGTACCACTGCTGGTACCAGTGCTGCTACCACTGCTGCTACCACTGCTGGTACCACTGCTGCTACCACTGCTGCTACCACTGCTGGTACCACTGCTGCTACCACTGCTGCTACCACTGCTGCTACCACTGCTGGTACCACTGCTGCTACCACTGCTGCTACCACTGCTGCTACCACTGCTGCTACCACTGCTGGCACCACTGCTGCTACCACTGCTGGTACCACTGCTGGTACCACTGCAGCTACTACTGCTGCTACCACTGCTGGTACCACTGCAGCTATCACTGCTGGTACCACTGCTGGTACCAATGCTGCTTCCACTGCTGCTACCAGTGCTGGTACCACTGCTGCTACCACTGCTGGTACCAATGCTGCTACCACTGCTGGTACTATTTCTGCAAGTGGAGGAACTACTGCTGCAGGTATTCATGGCAGTATGTCTGGGTCTGACCAACAGGCAAAAGAATTATCATTCTTTATAGCTATCTTAGCATGTGTTGTCAGCCTTTTGCATTATTAACAAAACTTAATTAATCCATTATATGTTTTGCATTGTACTTGATGTTATCACATCCGTATTTATTATCTCTTCATATGAGCCTCATGATCAGTGCGAGTACAATATAATATGTAGTTGTGGGTACAAGCACTGTATACACATGAGTTACCAATACCACAATGCATACTTCCCATCAACTCTACACATAACTGCGGAGGGCCCAACCAGACCAGCTGCTCAAAACCTTTTCTGACGAGCCTTAGCATGATGGTCTGCTGGGTTACAGGGTAGTCCAGAACAGCCTCTGCCATGTAAGCTTGGGGGCGGGGCCAGATGGGGGTCCCATCTCATGCCTTGTCCATTCCCTTTAGTATAGCCTTCAGCTGTTTGATGTCAATGCATGAGAAACATTGGTCGCCAATGCAAGAAGCCTGCACCATCAGCTAAAATCACCACCTTCTGCACTAGCCCCTCCCACTTCTAGTTCATATCACAAAGGTGAGCCCCACCCACCATCCCCAATAAGTGATGGCATTAAAGTCATTGATGCTGAAGCCATCTGGAGCAGACATCGATGGTGATGCCTTCTGGAGCACACACTGATGGTGATGCCTTCTGGAGCAGATGCTGACACAGATTATAGAATACATGCATGCATGGATAGGAAACGATAAAGTTTACGAATTTCTTGCGCGTTTCGACTTCCGTCAGCTATTTGACCTGCAGGTACCAGGTATTCTTGTAAATGTCTACAGGTATTGTTCGGAGTGCTATTGCCTTGGTACTAGAATTTCAAGGGTTCCATTTAAACACACCGCGATTGAAGCTGGCTAATCCGAAAACTTTTTGGGCTTCGGGTCCACTCCCAGTAGAAGAAGCCGCTGCGACATAAATTGAAATTAATGCCGTCGGCTTCACTGTTACCTCTTAAGTATTTCATGCTACCACAGCCGGCTTGTCACCTGCCTTCGTAGTTGAAGACAGAAAATATAAGGCAAAAACGCTTATCCTCGTCATTCTACACAATTAAAATCTCTGATTCTATTGCTTTTGCACTCAACTTCATGCAACGTACTCTGGATTCTGTCATGGTCTCATTGGTAAATGGACATACCTTGCTCGAACTATGTATACCTCACATACCTCTTGAGGATACTATGCATATGACTTATTTTTCACTGGTCAAAGCTGATTCAATGACACTGATCGAAACATGCTGCATGGCATTAGCAACTAGACTAGGGGGCCGGCGCCTTTGTATAATTAATCCTTCACTAGTGTCTTCATACCATATACCATTTCCGTAAATATGATTTCTGCTCTGGCAAACCTTGTCATCACTCGTGCAACTTTAATGCCTCCTGACCTTGGGATCCAACAATTCGAGTAAAAATAAAAACTTAGCACGTAACCAACGTAAAGCAAAGGAAACAACATCTGTCATGCACCGAACAAAAACGATCTCTAGAGATTGCAAGTGAGAAAGGAGTATCCAGCTGGCTGAATGCTCTCCCTATTGCTCCCTATTGCAAGGCATGGTTTTGCTCTACACAAGGGTGCTTTTAGAGATGCTATCTGTTTATGCTATGGCTGCATGGCAACCTCCTTTATTACCATCACATTGCATATATGGCTCCATCTATACTGTGGAGCATGCCATGAATTGCCCATCAGGAGGCTTTCCTTCAGTTCGACACAATGAGGTGCAAGATCTGCATTCCTCAGTGAGGTATGTCATAAGGTGCATACAGAACCTACTTTGCAGCCATTGCAGAGGGAGTACCTCAGATAAAAGTCTGTCAATGGAGAAGGTGGAGTTCAACTGATGTTGCTGCACAGAATTTCTGGCAGCAATGATTAATAATAGGTGTGCCAGTGACATAGCTGTGCTGTATAGTGATGCTGTGCCAGTGACATAGCTGTGCTGTATAGTCACCTGTGATACACAGACTCTGTGCACAACTGTCTGTGAATGTGTTTCATTTGGAGATCACCCTTTTCAAACCATGCCCTGAAATCTAACTGGCTTAAAAGCAGTTGTGTACATGTGTGTGTGCGTGTGTGTGTGTGTGTGTGTGTGTGTGTGTGTGTGTGTGTGTGTGTGTGTGTGTGTGTGTGTGCCCTCTGTTGCTTCCTATCACCGTCAGGAGTATGTCCATATCCAGTTACAGTACTCTGCAGCAGGGTCGAACAGCTTGAGTTGATACTGGCACAGGCCTGAAGAGTATTGATAAATGGACAGTGAGTGTGTGTGTGTGTGTGTGTGTGTGTGTGTGTGTTAGTGTAGCATGGTATCTGTATGACATGAGAACAATGTTTAAGGACTCATGTTTTCTCTACAGACATTCAGTATTTGGAGAACGGACATCGAGTGCATTGAGCAATCAAAATAGGTAGATGCTTGGTTTATAGTAATTGTATGTGTGTGTACATATGCATGCATGTGTTTTGGTGAGGGTGTTCGCTAAATAGAAATACACAGTTGAATACTGGCAGTGTTGGGTTTTGTTTGGGGAATTTTTGGTGGTCCCATCCTAGCTCTGATTTATTCCACAACGCAAACAGAGCACAGAGCACCATGGTTGAATTTTAATTAAAGCGCAGCGTATTTCACTTGCTGAGTTTAGCAAGTCTGTCTTATGTGTGTGTGTGTGTGTTTGCCACCATGCGCTCGCACTAGAGAGAGAGACTTGGAGGGAGATAGCTAGACTGCTTTCAGTCCATTGGTGGTACGCCATTAAAATTCGAGTCAAAGGTATTCAGTTTGTGTGTTTATTCACTATTCATTTAATTCTGCTGTCCTTCCCTGTCTCATTTCTTACCCACCCACCCTACCTTCGTCTGTGTGCGTGTGTATGTATGTGTGTGTGTGTGTATGGTGTGTGTGTGTATGGTGTGTGTGTGTATGGTGTGTATGTGTGTGTATGGTGTGTGTGTGTGTGTCGTCTCCATGACTTATAAGTACTAGCATGAGAGAGAGACCAATTGGAAGATGGCAAGGCTCCTTTGATTGTGGCACTTGGAAGAAGGGTTGGGATGTAATGAACCAATTTGAATCCTTCACGTCAGGCTCAAACTCGTATAAATCGGCTCCAAGCTCCGTGGCAAATTTGTACCACATTGATGCATACTCCAGACTTCTCCCCGGTGGTAAATTAACAGAAGAACGGCATACTTAACCGTTAATATTTCTCTACACAACCCCCCTCTCTAAATATTTTCAAATCCCACTCTATGTCCCTTCCTCTAACTCTCTCTCTCTCTCTCTCTCTCTCTCTCTCTCTCTCTCTCTCTCTCTCTCTCTCTCTCTCTCTCTCTCTCTCTCTCTCTCTCTCTCTCTCTCTCTCTCTCTCTCTCTCTCTCTCTCTCTCTCTCTCTCTCTCCTACAGCTGGACCCAAGACCACACCTTCAGCTATCAGCTAGCGGTTCATTTCCAGGAGTGCCCAGACCATTCCTCGAAGGCTTCCCTCGGATACACCCTCACTTCACCACACAACCATTACTACCTCACACTCTATCAGTACTCTTGTAGCTGAGAAAAAAATCAAACGTTTCCTTTCAGACAAATCGTCATTTACCAGCCCTACCTGTTGTGTAAGGTATATCAGCAAGGTTGGCATGGCCTTCACAAGGTTCCTGGCTTACAGAGAAGGGTTGGCTATTTGGCTGGAGGCCGAACCAAGAGAGTCAAGCATTCTACTAAACTGATCGACGGATCAGCAAAGGTTGTGTGCATGTGTGTCACTGTGTTTGTGCATGTGTGTGGGACTGTATGCATGCGTGTGTGTGTGTGTGTGTGTGTGTGTGTGGAGAATGAGGGTGTTCAGGGAGATATGGTGAGGGTGTTCAGGGAGTCAGAGAGATAGGAGGGAGGTGACTAGGCTGCTTTCAGATTGCTTTTACCTTGGCAACATTGCCACACCTATGTCTCTCCCTCTTTCACCCCCCCTCCCCCATGTGATATGATTTCATACAACTGTCATGTAACTGTGAACAAACATGCAAATTCATTATTTTTAATTTATTTTTCTTATGACTTGTCCTTTTATATGTAGCTATGACCAATGACGTCCTCAGAGTTATCCCCCTACATATCTATGGGGTACACAAGTGAAGACGTAAGTGGGGAGGAGGTGAAGATATGGGTGTCCACCACTTAATAACACATACCATCCCTTTACTCTTCTCCAGCCCCTTCCCCTCTCTGATCAGCACCATCGCAAGCTGCTTTAGAGACTGTGTTTTGCCAATCTACCTTCCTATCTAATTATGACTCTGAATAATAAAAAATTTGCAGCCTTCTGGGGGTGTCAGGTTACTGACGCAGAATGCTAGGGCCATTCTACTGAGATGTCACCCATGCTCCCTTCACCTGCTCCAAGACAAGTTGAAAAGATCAGTGGCCATTGGCCGTCCTTAGTATATGTGGTCGTCCAGCTTGGAGGAGCGGCTTGGAGTCTGAGTGAATTAAAAGAACTGAAAAACTTACTAGCTATCACATGTTCTAGCCTCTTGTAAAGAGATATACTAGTTTGGAAAACACGCTGGGGGTTGCACTCACATTTGGCCTCCCTCATATCAAGTGATTAAGCCTGACGGGCATATCTGCCCCCACTTGTACCTTACAAGAAGCTCCATAACATGGTAAATAGAACCTAAACCAGGGCAATAAGTCAACCCTAACCGTAACCCTAACCCTAACCCTAAGAATGAAATAAATCTGTAGCCTTTACCTTAACCATTGCACAGAGACATTTTCCTGTAAGACGACGCAAAGTTTCTCCAACTGCAATTGGGCAAATGTCAAAAGAACCACCAGGTTTAGACTTATTTAGAGCCGTTAAATTTCCTCCTGCATGAAATGCTGACAATATAGTGGGAGCCTTGACTGATGCCAGTATGTTGATGACAGCACACAGGGAATGGAGAATGGGTGTTTGCTGTTGAACCTCTGCAGCATCAATAATGTGCTGTATGCGGAGACCTGATGGACCTGCTGCAGTGAGCTTAGGGAAGGACCGCAATATCGCCATGATGTTAAGATCAGTTGGAATTGAAATGGGTGTATCTACAAGGCAGGGGTGGGGCAATAGGACAGTCACCTTCAGGGTGTTTGGTGACGAGTAGTCTCCATGTCTCTTCAGTGTGTGGTGCAATACCTGGAGGAGTCAAGACCTGGCAAGCCTTACCATACAGACCATCCTGTGCAAGGGAGATTGCTGAATCCACACGCTTCTTGGAGAGGGAATCGTCATTTGATACTAACAATAATAGGCACGGAATATACATTTCAATCACAGGATACAAACAACATCAATCGTTCATTCATTAATAAATATGATTATTTAAATGCACACCAACTATTTTTTATTTACCCTCCAAGACTATAATGAAAGAAAAATTATCATTCAGACTATTATGTCAATATGATAAATATAAATACATGTACATATGCGTACTGGATAAATGAATGCATCCTATCATGTCTTGTACACATGAACTTCCTAAATGTCTTAAGCTACATTGTTCTACCTTAAACATACACCATGACGAATAGGAAGACTGACTTGCCAAGGGTCATGACAACCAGAGCTCTGGCATTAGCTCAGATGAGGACAAGGTTTACCTTGCCTTAGAGAGCAGCAGTGGCCCATTGGTTCTAATAGCAAGGCATGAAGCAAGCCAAGAAAGGTTGAACTGAGCGTTCAAGTCCCCAGCAGCCATAGGATCCACTTTGAAAGGCACAAACACACACACACACACACACACACACACACACACACACACACACACACACACACACACAAACACACACACACACAAACACACACACACACACACACACACACACACAAACACACAAACACACACACATACTCAAGCTGGCATGCTCCTTTTTTCTCACCTGAGCTGTTAGCCAAATTTTCACACACAGTGATGAAGTCAGCAGTAATGCGACTGTTAGCAGGTTGAAAGCTGCAGGTTTACTTAAACCCAGTAGGAACAAGACCATCATTATAATCATTATGTCTAGAATAGCTCTTCCACCGATTTTGTATTTATATTGTAATGTGCTGCATAATTATTTATGTTATCATGGAAGAACTACAGTGATGTAATCCATCCGCTGCTGTGATGGACCTGGGTACGAGACTTCAACACGTATAGGGTGACCAATGCTTGAGCACAAAACTTCACCACACACGTTGCAGTATTATAACGCATTAACAGCGCTGTGTTGTGCCAATCCCACAAGTCAGACAACTAACAAATAGCTAAATCAAGTCTTTGATGTGTAGTATTCAGGGCCGCCGGAAAGAAAACATAAATGGGGTGGCTCATTAATATTCATGATCAATAACGTAATACATTATTGAAGGTTACATAACACACTATTAATAATCTCTACAAATCACTTTAAAAGTACACATTTAATCACTTTAAAAGTACACTTTTATATATCTACAAATCATTTTCTTTAAATTCGTTCCCAAATACTTGTCTCCTATGTTCGTTGTCTGCAATGAACTCGTTAGCTACGTCAACCAGATTGAGTTTATCTGTGTGATCGCTGTGCACATGTAACACCATAAGGTGATTGAGCCGCTGCTGTGACATTTTTGATCGTAGGTAACTCTTGATTCGTCGTACAGCACTGAACGATCGCTCACTTTCAGCATTAATAGCAGGCATTACAAGTAGTAGACTGACCGATTTCGTGACCTGCGACAGAAGCTCCAATTGACCAGAACTACTGGTTTGGAAGAATTCGATGACATCTGATAAAACAACTTTGTCTTTAGAGCGGAAGTAGTTAGATAGGACCTCTAATTGTGTGGAAAGAATCAAATTCGTCACCGTATAGAACGTCAAGACATGCTTTAGTTCTTCTGCATATGGCTTAGACGTTGCAGCCTTCATCAGTAGGATTTCGACCTTCTCGTACATTTTGTAACCCGGTTGATTAAAAGGGTCATCGATACAGCATGTGATGAGGTCAAGAGCCTCAAAATAGATGGCTCGGTAGTAATCTTTCACCATCGATGGAAAGTCAGGGGCGCATCCGTCATCTTGCCGACGTGGAATCTTGCGACGAAGTGGCAGTTCTGGATCAGGGATGTCTAGGTCCTTTGCCATTGCTGTGACTCTCTGCCAAAAGCAATCAAAACCATCGTCGCTACGCATACTTTTGAGAGTTGAATTCGTCATAGCTGCAACAATCTGTCCTTCTGCTGCTGACATGTCTTTTGTTTGCAGCGACTTGCTGAGGTTGTCAGCATGGCGTAGAATGAGTAATGCCAAACAACTGCCGATTCGGAAGTAAAAGTTGAAGGTAGCCATCTGAGCAGCAACACCTTGAATCCTGGACTTCATTTCAGTGTCTTTGGTGTGCTGTAAGACTGTGCCCCAAAGTTCGACGAGAACAGAATAGTTTTCTACAATGCTGTTCAAAGAGTCTGCCCGTACAGTCCACCTAGTTGGACACAATAGACGTATTCCTGGAGTATCAAACTCCTGAGTCACTTCACATCGCAGAGCTCTGAATGTTGCTTCACGTCCAGGAGATTTTTTGATCAATTTCGTTATCTCGTGAGTTAATCAGTTGTGTCTAAGGCATCTTGCATCAGCTTAGATTTCTTAATAGCGTCGCAGCATGCTAGGTTCAGTGAGTGATCATAGCAGTGAGTAAAAATGGCTCTTGGCTCATCAGCATTAATCCTTGTGGCTACACCAGATTTGCATCCAGCCATTGTAGCTGCACCATCGTAACACTGACCACGAACTTTGGAGATAGGAAGGTTTAGCCTCAGAAGTACATCTTTAATTGTAGAGTATATCATCTCAGCTCCTGTTGATGCCACTTCATACAAGCCTATAAAATCTTCATGCACAGCAAGCATTTCACTGACCCATCTCAGGCATATCACTACCTGCTCGATATTTGTCGCATCAGTAGTTTCGTCAACCATAACTGAAAAGAATGGTGCCCGCTGAATAGAACAGCTCATTTCTCGCAGGATCTGCATAGACATAACTTTCACGATTTCATTTTGCATGTCCCCAGATGTGTACTTGTTAGTCTTCTGTTTCATCCAGTCAAGAAGCTTAGCGTCGTATTCAGCACGAAGATAAAGCAGATGAATGAAATTGCTATCCTCATGCACCATCACCACGGAATGCTAGTCCTTGCCTTGCTAAAAAGCGAACATTTGACAGCAGTTTAAGGAAACACTTCCGTCGTTGACTCCTCTCTGATGCTAGTGCAGTTGTCAGCATTTCACCTACACCCTTGGTTGTTGATGGGAGCGTAACTGTCTTCAAAACCGCATCCTTATGAGATTGACTGCATTCGTGTTTCGCAAACTTAACGATGACGTCCTTCCAGCAATTAAATCCCGTAGATTTCTCCAAGCAAGAAGTGGATTGTAAATAATTATTCTTGTAAGCCATGATGCACGAAAAGCAGAAGGCTTGATCACGATTAACGTCGTAATGTAGCCACGGCCACCTTTGGAACCACTGCGCTTGGAACGAGCACTTCACGACTGATGATTTCCCTAATTCACGCTGGGGAAAGGTAATGTTCAATGGTTGGTATACCTTGTCACCGATTTCTGGTAGCGCAGTGGCGGCGGAAGGTTTTGATGATTGGTCAGGCCATTTAAAATAATTAATAATAAACCTTTTGCACCACCCACATCATTAAATACACATGCAATCAATATAACGCATGTACAAAATCAAATCAGATTAATCACTTGCAGCGACCGAATACGTTTTCTCTGCTTTCATTTCCGCTAATAAATTCCTTTGCGATGTCAAATAAATCAATTTCTTCTGTAAGCTCCTTGTGAACATTTAAAATCATTAGATTGTTCATTCTCTCCTGCGTCATGCATTGTCGATCGTAAGACTTTACTCTTCGCATAGCGCTAAATGATCGCTCACTTGTGGAGTTGGTAGCAGGCATAACCATTATCAGCTTCATGACATTTATTATTTCATTCAGTAGAACTTTCTGAGCATCACTCAATTGCGTAAGGTATTGTTTAACTTCAAACACGTTGGACACTTTCTCACTTATGGTAGATGCAAGAGTCTCCAATTGAATCTTTAGATTGGATTCATTTATATCTTCTCCATAGATATCAACAACAGACTTCAGATCGTCTGTATAGTCCATACTATTGGCTGCTTTTATTACAAGGTTTTCCAAACACCGGTAAGCTCTGTACCCGGTTTGATCAAACCTGTTGCTAATTGTTTCGGTTATCAAATCGAAACCTTCGAAGTATATCTGGCGATAATGCTCCATCACTGTTGCATGGAATTCGGCGGGCGCAGTTCCATCCTCATAACGCTTGGGAATCTTTCTTTGGCGTGGAAGTTGTGGCGCACTTACCTCCAGTTCGTCTGCCATTTTGGTAACTTTTTGCCAAAAAAAGATTAAAACTGTCGTCACATCGAAGAGACCTTAGAGTGGTTAGCGTCATTTTAGCGATCACCTGCCCCTCAGCTGCTGCATGATATGCTACTATGTTGCAGAGCCCGACTGAGATTATCACTGTGTCGTAGAAGTAATTCTCCTAGAACCAAACCGTAAAAGAAGTCAAACACTTTCATTTGGGCAGCTATACACCTCTGATGCGAGCAATCATCTCCGTATCTCGAACAAGGGTAGAAGCAGAATCCCACAGCTCATCAAAAGCAGTGTAATTGGTCACAATACTTTTCAGAGAATCTGCACGCACTGTCCACCTCGTAGGACACAATACTCGGATACCAGGACAATCAGGTGCTAACTGGTCTTTAATCTCTCGGAATAAATGCTCCCTACGTGGGGATAACTTGATTAGTTTTGTCATTTCATGTGTAACTTCCAATGCGCTCTTCATCAGTTTACAAATCTGCAACATGTCACTTGCTGCCAAGTTTAAAGAGTGGCCGTAGCAATGTGTATAAAATGCGCGAGGTTCAATGTCACGGATTTGTTTCGCAACACCGGTTTTTATCCCACTCATGCTTGAGGCACCACCGTAGCATCGACTGCGAATCTTTTTCATTGATAGGTTCAAGCGTAGCAATACATCCTTCAGTACGGATACGATCGTTTCAGCTTCAGTTGATGGTAATGAGTACAGTCCTATGAATTCCTCATGAGCATTGAGTTGACCATCAACCATCTTATAGTTATCACCATCTGCAAATAGAAAGACGCATGATAATAGAATTTGAGTATACTTTAGTAAATTTTATCGCATGTAATTAATTCTGCGATTTGCAACGTCAGTTGACTCATCTAGCATAATGGAATAGTATTCCGCAGTATGAAGATTTGTATTTATTTTTCGCAACACGTTTAGTGCCATCATTTTAAGCATTTCATTTTGCACATCATGACTCATGTATTTTTACTAAGCATCGCTGGTTTTCCTTCTTTTCCAATGCATGTTCACTGGACAGCAATTCACCCATTTTGAAGGGAGTGTTACCATCATCTCCAAAGCCTCTTTGTGGAATAGGCTGGCCTCACGTTCTCGAAAGGAATTAGTGGCATCCTTCCAGTTGCAAAAGCCTTTTGAGATCTAAAAGATGTATATTGTGTTATTAACAACCAAACATTGGTTTGCATTCATTCCATGCGACATATTGATTTGTACATATTAGGATGTGTTCACAAAGTGTGCTAGTTGTGATTATGTAGTGGAGATGTGTGGGTGTGGTTTTAATGCATTCCCTGATATAGTCATATCCAGAGACAGCAATATCTATTGCCTCTTGCTATGTGTAAATGAGTGAGACAGTTTGGCTTACCATGTCAATACACACCATCACATGCACACACAATTTTCACAATCGCCTTACATGTACATATACTTATCTCCCCCCCAGTGGCAGCCCCTCCTATGGGCATACAGATGGTATCAGTATTTAACCCCAACAACACCCTACGCCAGCTTGAGGTATCCTGGACACCTGTGGTAAGAATAGTTAGTACTGGTTATTAAAGGTTATATGTTATTGTTCCATCACCAGGGGGGCAGTGTGACCATGTACACAGAGAGGGTTGTTGGCAATGGTGCCTCTGCTGGCCCTACCACTACTACCTGTACCACCTCACCATGTCTCTATGTCCAACAAGTCTATGTCCCTGCTACCAGTTACACCATCTTTGTGGCATCCATAAATGGAGATGGAGCTGTGGGTCCTGAGAACAGCACTATCATATATGGTCAGTGCTTTATAAACATGTCCCTAACTATACACATGCCTTAGGTTTGATTTACACTTGTATAGCAAACTGGACTCTTAGTTTGATTGGTGTGTGTAATTAATTATGAGGGTGTATTGTGTACTCTATATGTATATGTTACCTTTGGTCCTGCTGTGTACCCTATGTTACCCTTGGTCCTGCTGTGTACCCTATGTTACCCTTGGTCCTACTGTACACTCTTCATGATGGCTCCTTTACAAATTGCTCCATGCTTTCCCTGTTGCTGCTATTTAGTTAGACTTAAGGTTTCAAGTACATGCACTAGTCAGTATATTAGTGTATGCATGCATGCAACTATCGGGTGGTATTAAACTGCCAACCAATGAAAAAATTGATAATACCTGTAATGGAGGATTATGATGAAGATATCAAAATCCTTCCAAAATCATGTACACAATGTACATTGAGATATTTTAAATAATTCCAACAGTTTAAAGCTTTCAATTATCGTATTACATACATTATTAACTTGAAATGAGTGGTCATTATTTCTTGACTAAATTAGAAGTTCTTCTAAATAACTATGTATTGAAATACAATTCTCCTTCATTGTGGAACACCCTGTACACAAGTATAATATGATGCACATATGTTACATTGTTGTACCAGTACTGAAGTGATATGGTTACTTCTTCTGCTTTACCCATAGGTGCTGCATCAAGCACCCTAGTCATAACAAAGATGGTATTTGCCACCAATGCAACCATTGGCTGCTCATTCCTTAACTGCCAGTTCTCCTACTGTGTGGTCTGTTGCAGTAGTGATCCCTCTGTTCCAGCTGGCTCAGTTGGGTACCTGTCCTCTACCAGTGGACCAAGTGTCAGTGTCTCCCTCCAAAGCCTTGGTAGCAATCAGATGTACTACTGCAAGGCAGCAGCTACCAACACTAACTCTGCTAGCTGTGGTGGTCCAGTGGTTGGAGGTGTGAAGGTCTTCTTCAGCTTCATGACACCTGCGATGATGACATCACCATCACCATCACCATCCCCATCCACCTCAGGTCAGTTGTGCCATAGATAGTATCATGTATACATTACCAATGAATTGTAATACGTCTTTTCTAGCATGATTCATTTTAAAGGGATAATTCTTATTTGTGATAACCAAGATTGAGATACTGCACCACTGAGTCACAAGCCTGGTGTATGGAGTATTGGCATGATCTGCAATGTGTTTGCTTTTGCCTCAACTATTATTGAAGTTGTATTAGCGTGTGCAGCATTGCTACCCTGCAATGTTATTTCATTCTGTGAAAGACCTCTTCCCCATCAGATTCCTGCACTACACATGACATTCTGCATTACCTCATCACATATACCTAAGGCTTCACTATAGCAATGGTTTAAGTTATTCTGCGGTTTCACTTCCAAACTCCCTGTTTGTACACATGGTTACTATAAAGGGGGGGAGGGGTTACTCCATGTCCTCACTCTGTTGTCTGTCCTTGCTCTCACCATGCCAATGGTCATGAATGGTTGGAGTTGAGGTTGCCAGCTCACTCTTGCATTCATGTTTCTTACCACAAGCTGCCTGTTTGGTACAACATCTAATCATAAGCTCAGCTGCATACATGTATGTTCATTACATTTCTTAAATCCCCCCTCCCCCCCCCCCCCCCCCACCTTATAGTTAGGGGAGGGAGGTGAGCATGAAGTTTATAATGAATACATATGTGCATTTTGATTACACCATTGTCATATATAGCTAATTATACATTTAGTATATTAATTTATCTTTGTGCCCCTCTCCCAAACTTAATACATTGGCATGGCAAATATAACATGCAGCAGAAAGACTGGAGACATTTTCTCCTGGTGTGCCAAGACCCACAATGACATCACTGTGTTTGTATAGGTACCATATATGTATGTACACAATACATATTAATCAGTGTGCACTCATCATTATTTCAGGTTCAAATATTGCCTCCATTGGCACTCCTACTGCTGTTGGAATAACATTTGCCATCACCTTTATCATATCCTTCTCTATGGGAATGTTGGTGGCCTCCATCATATTGTGTGTCTGCTACATACCAAGAGTATCTTCTATCACTACTGAAGCTTCCATCCCTACAACATATGAGGTGGTGGGCATTAATCAGAAGCAGACCAGTACAATAGAGCTAGAGAGCAATGCTGCATATGGAACAGCAAGATAGAATGTTTGAAAACTTGTGCTTAATACTGAAACTATAGTGAGATGAATTACAAGTAGTATATGTGCATGCTGACATAAGCTGCTGGTACCTTTATGTGTTGTGATCATGAAAGGTGTCTATGGTTTGTTTTAGTACATCATTGTGGCAAACAAGCCAAGGCTTATTGTACCTTAACTGCCCAATACTTACAATATACCAAACAGCCTGCAGACTGCCTCACTGCCTCTGGATGGGGGGCAGGTGTTGTTCTCTGCATGTCATGGTCTGTGCAGTGGACCTCTGCACAACATCACTGTACCCTTCCCAAAGATGGTCACACTGATGTCTGCACAACATCACTGTACCTTCCCAAAGATGGCCACTCTGATGTCTGCACAACATCACTGTACCCTTCCCAAAGATGGTCACACTGATGTCTGCACAACATCACTGTACCCTTCCCAAAGATGGGCACACTAATGTCTGCACAACATCACTGTACCCTTCCCAAAGATGGCCACACTGATGTCTGCACAACATCACTGTACCCTTCCCAAAGATGGTCACACTGACGTCTGCACAACATCACTGTACCCTTCCCAAAGATGGCCACACTGATGTCTGCACAACATCACTGTACCCTTCCCAAAGATGGCCACACTGATGTCTGCACAACATCACTGTACCCTTCCCAAAGATGGTCACACTGATGTCTGCACAACATCACTGTACCCTTCCCAAAGATGGCCACACTGATGTCTGCACAACATCACTGTACCCTTCCCAAAGATGGCCACACTGATGTCTGCACAACATCACTGTACCCTTCCCAAAGATGGCCACACTGATGTCTGCACAACATCACTGTACCCTTCCCAAAGATGGTCACACTGATGTCTGCACAACATCACTGTACCCTTCCCAAAGATGGCCACACTGATGTCTGCACAACATCACTGTACCCTTCCCAAAGATGGTCACACTGATGTCTGCACAACATCACTGTACCCTTCCCAAAGATGGCCACACTGATGTCTGCACAACATCACTGTACCCTTCCCAAAGATGGCCACACTGATGTCTGCACAACATCACTGTACCCTTCCCAAAGATGGCCACACTGATGTCTGCACAACATCACTGTACCCTTCCCAAAGATGACAAGAGGAATATGGGAGGGTGAGGGGATGAAGGGGGATGAGGCATGTGGGAGGGCCCTCAGGTGATGCGGGGCCAGATGTTAGCCTGTGCACCACTCTAGGGAGTGTTCAGACTGTACTACTGTATTGGGAAGGCACTCAGCTTTCATGAGGTTAGCCACACAGCCACCAGGTAGGTAGATACACCTGTATCCCCCCCCCCCCCCCCTCTGCTGCAGCCAACAGAAAGTGAAAGGGATGAGGCCAACTGGTGGTTTGAGAAGGGCAGACAGAAGCAATGTCCTCACTGCTTTCACGAGCTTTGGAAAGCAAGACACAAAGGAGCAGTAAGTACTTACATCAAAAATACCTCAATTTCAAATAAATACCTGTTCCTCAAATTTGTACCAAAGCACTTGTTTTTGTTGGAGGTTTAAAAAAAATAATTTTGCATTTTAGTGTGACAGTGACAAACTGTTGAACACTCGCATGTTAAGGAAGGCCGCTGTTTCTGGATGTCCAGACATACAGGTATGTACTATATCACCTCTGTTCCTCGCCTGACCATCAGTGCATACATATGCCTGCGTGCAGCTGCAACTGTGTGAAGTATATGCTGAGGGGTTTTATGGGGGAATCCCCCGAGATCAGGCCATCCAGTACATTAGGCACATGGTGGCCACATCTGTCCCAGTGATGTCATCACACATCTTCAAGTTCCAGTCAGACATGACACATGCAATGAGGTGAGGTGTATACATGTAGGTGTGGTGTGAATAATGTGTGGCCTGGTTGTATAGCTACTTGTTTTGATGAGGTGTGGCCTATGGAAAGTGATGCCTGTACTGAATGGGAGTGACCTGTAGTACTATATGTAGAGCACAGCTAGCCATTTTAACTGCAGCCCATGCTGACTGTAGGCCATTTTAACTGCAGCCCATGCTGACTGTAGGCCATTTTAACTGCAGCCCATGCTGACTGTAGGCCATTTTAACTGCAGCCCATGCTGACTGTAGGCCATTTTAACTGCAGCCCATGCTGACTGTAGGCCATTTTAACTGCAGCCCATGCTGACTGTAGGCCATTTTAACTGCAGCCCATGCTGACTGTAGGCCATTTTAACTGCAGCCCATCCTGACTGTAGGCCATTTTAACTGCAGCCCATGCTGACTGTAGGCCATTTTAACTGCAGCCCATGCTGACTGTAGGCCATTTTAACTGCAGCCCATGCTGACTGTAGGCCATTTTAACTGCAGCCCATGCTGACTGTAGGCCATTTTAACTGCAGCCCATGCTGACTGTAGGCCATTTTAACTGCAGCCCATGCTGACTGTAGGCCATTTTAACTGCAGCCCATGCTGACTGTAGGCCATTTTAACTGCAGCCCATGCTGTAGCTGTTTCAACTCAGGGCCGGCACAGCCCATAAGGCTGGTAGGGGATTTGCCCTACCACTTTTTCCTGGTAGATAATAATAATTGCGTTGATTAATTAGTTTGTTCATAACCGTTAGCAATGGACGCTCTACCAGTAGTTGGAAGTCAACCAAATCTCATACAGCCTTAGATTTTCACAACATTGTCATAGTACATGTATATACATGTAGTGCGGATAATTTTTTGTGTGGTTAATTAATTATTCATAGCCTGTCCTACCACATAATATAAGCTTCCACCAGCCCTGCAACTAGGCAGTACTTGTTTTCTGCAGGTACATTTTGGTGGACTGGTTGCTCGAGGTGGCAGAGATGAAGGAGTTTCCCTCTGCTATGGTACATCTTGCTGTCAGCATGGTGGACCGTTACCTCCTCAGAAGGAGGATACAGAAGACACAGCTACAGTTGCTCGGCATCACTGCTCTGGTTCTGGCTTCACGGTGAGGGTGGAGGAAATGATAGAGGGGTGGGATATAGTGGAGGTAGTGATGTTGAAGAGGAGTGGGATACTGGAAGTGGTGTGGTGGAGAGGGGTGGAAGTGGTGATGGTGATAGTGGAGGTGGTGATGGTGATAGTGGAGGTGGTGATGGTGATAGTGGAGGTGGTGATGGTGATAGTGGAGATGGTGATGGTGATAGTGGAGGGGGTGATGGTGATAGTGGAGATGGTGATGAGGATGGGTGGTAACTTACCTAATGTGTTACCTTTCTGGCTGCTATCCAAAGGTGGATGGACATGACCATCATTAACATAAGGGAGGCGGCGTGGCTAACAGACAACACCTACAAGTACGAGGAAGTGGTGAGGATGATGGGTGATGTCATAGCAGCTCTGCGTGGAGACCTCAGGGTGAGTTGTGCATGTGCGAGAGACTGTGTGAGGGAGATGGAGAGTTGTGTGTGGAGACAGGGATAGTTGGGAGGCTATCATTATCACCTTTGACCCCTAGCGAACCACAGTGTGTGACTTCTTGGAAATCTTCCTGAAGTTAGCAGATGCTGACAGTTCCATCAGGAGTATGGCTCACTACATATCAGAGTGCCTGCTCTTTCATATTGAATTTGGCCAGTGAGGATGAATCATTTTCTTGTTAGTCCTCTTGTTTATAATCATTTTATTTTTTTGTGTGGTTAGGTTCAGCGCTGCACACATCAGTGCCTCATGTGTGTTGTTAGCCAAAGTACTGATGAAGAAAGGTGTGTGTGTGTGTGTGTGTGTGTGTGTGTGTGTGTGTGTGCGTGTGTGTGCACACATCTATAAATGTATTATATTCTGGCTCCTCATCACCCTGCCCCCTTGCAGAGTATCCTTGGCCTGCCTCCATGCTAGATTCCACTGGGTTTGCACTGCGTGACCTGAGGAAGTGTTGTCTGATGATTTACAGCAGATGGTAAGGGGACGAGCTGTCTGTCATGTGACCTTGGTGATGGCATTGTCTATGTCATGTGACCTTGGTGATGGCACTGTCTGTGTCATGTGACCTTGTTCCCTTTCCCTCAGCATGACAAAACAGCACTCTGTCACTGATCACAGAAATGTGAAGCTGCATGCTGTGGAAGACAGGTGTGCTCTTAATGGGGAGGGTGTGGGGCGGTACTTCAATATATCATTATTGATAAGAGTAGGTCATGGCATTTGGGAACAGGATTTAAAAAATAGTAACATGTTTGCACATTTGTGTTGGGTCACCTGGAAACAGGCTGAATGCTAATCTGATTTTAACCCTTCAGATTCAGTGACAGCAGATTCTGCGGTATCAGTAAACATCAGGTACTTGTAGCAAGGCAACAAAGTGAAGCCTTTAAAAAAAAATTCCCTCTGCTTTATTTAGATTATGTCGTATGAAGAGCTAAAGGATTATCTGGGTATTGAGATTGAATCTCCCTGCAAGCTGCCCAGACCTATCATCCCCCTCAACATGCCGTCCCTTGAGGACGTTGTCTCTCCTGCTAGCAGTCCTGAACTGGAGTCCCCATTTGAAGAATGTGTGGTAGAACAGTTTAACACCCATCGGTTTTCTTCAGAAGTCTCCAGTGGGGTTGCCAGTGATATAGGAAGCAGTAGCAGAGAGGATAGTCCTGTCGAGAACACCCACAGTGAAAGAAATTCTGGTGTGTCCTTTTGTCCAGATGACCCTTGCACCATCGTGCCTATGTCTTCTGATGGTGGCCTACTGAGCGATGAGACCATGGAGGACATCATGGAGGTTGACACAGTGAGGTCACATTGGGTTGCCCCTTATCCCAGCATGTCAGGTTCTCCAAACAAGGCTGTACACTTGGACAGATTGCACCAGACCTGCCCCACCCCCTTTTCTCTTCCTGTGTGTGAAGTTGCACCCGCCTCTTCGCACTCCTTCTGCTCCCTGTCCTCCAAAGGCAGCGTAAAGACTGCTATGTCAAGAACAGTTTGTCCAAATACTTCTATGAAGTCTCTAGGAGACAGATGGAGATTGAGGGAGCCACTCAAGAGTTTGGACAATTTCTCGTTTGTTACCCTGTCTCCAACAACAAATAATGGGAAAATGAAACAGTCAAAAAGTATGTGTAGTATATCATGGAAGAATTCACCTTCAATACCAATGTTGTAGAGAAGTTTTCTCCTTTTTTTGTGCTCGTTTTATTGCAGTAGAATGCAATAGTTGTTGTATCATACTGAAATGACCAATTGATTCGTGTGTCTTTTTGTATTATTTGTGAATTATTCAGAGTACATGTAGACAATACAATGTTCAGCTGAATGCAGGGAACGCTTCACCACGTGTGCTGTTCATGGTAGAGGCTACACGCACTTATCAGCCAAGGGGTGGTTTAATGCAGCTACTTGTATTAGTTATAAGTACCATGTTGGAGTTTGTATGTTCTGCTTCTTACTGTGCTTTTTATGACAAATGTATTGTGTTACCTTTTGGCAGTTATTCTCCAGCTGCTCTTTTTGCCCTCATCAAATTTTTTAATTTTTTTAATTTTTTTTAATGAAATGTAAAGAGAGGTGGTATCATGTGAAAGTGTGTTGAATGCAGGCGTGAATAGCTTTGTTCAGATCAGTACTACAGTTGTACAGGGTCTGAGTGGAAAGTTCAAACAGCTTCTGAAGTAGGTTCACAGCATCTTTGCCTGTAGATAAGGGGAAAGAGAATGAAAAGGGGAGACGATGGCAAGAGGGTATACTAGTTACCTTTGCACAGCAATATAAGGTCAGAAATACTGGGCACTGCTGCCATGACAACATTTGAATCCTGTGAATCCAAACAGCTAACAAAAGCAGGTAAGAGAATGTCCACGTCCCTACAAAGGTGAGAGGAGGAAGGACACAATAAGAACAGCAGAGGTGGGTGAAGGGAAGGAGGTGGAGAAGGTGATAATGAAGTGGTGTGGTGGGAGGAGGCTGAAGAACATACTGTGGACAATGCTTCAGGTGCCTCAACAGAAGGAGATGAGCCAGCTTGGAGGTGAAGGGATCAGGGTCTTGAATTAGGTGGGACAGCTCTGACTGTACCGAGCAAGGAAGGAAGAAAGGAAGGCAGAAGGGTCATAAAGGATGCACCCTACACAAAAACACCGCCCGCACCACAAAGTGACTCAGAATGTCCACAGTGTGCAGTGTTGTCTCATCAAGATCTTGCAGAACTTTCAAGACATCTATATGAGAAAGAAAAAAAATTGTTTGGGCAGGCACAGGTATAAGAAATCAACTATAAGTATCCAGAGGACCACATGAAGCCACCTGTAGTATCCAGAGATACCACTGTAGTATCCAGAGGATACCACTGTAGTATCCAGAGGATACCACTGTAGTATCCAGAGGATACCACTAGGGACTCACCTTCCTGCATTTGTCCATATTCTAGCTTCTTCAAAAATGGTCATACCCATCTTTGTGTGGTACATGTACACCATGCATGCTTATACCCATCTTTGTGTGGTACATGTACACCATGCATGCTTATACCCATCTTTGTGTGGTACATGTACACCATGCATGCTTATACCCATCTTTGTGTGGTACATGTACACCATGCATGCTTATACCCAGCTTTGTGTGGTACATGTACACCATGCATGCTTATACCCATCTTTGTGTGGTACATGTACACCATGCATGCTTATACCCATCTTTGTGTGGTACATGTACACCATGCATGCTTATACCCAGCTTTGTGTGGTACATGTACACCATGCATGCTTATATCTCGGGGCTGCCTCCATCTTTGCAATGTCTTAAGAGGTCATGTGATCACCAGGGTGTTTGAGCATGGAACAGGTGGTGATGTTGTTTGTGGTGAAACCATTATATCATTTGTCATGTTGTCTCTCACAATGCCTCCCTCCCTCCCTCCCTCCCTCCCTCCCTCCCTTCCTCCCTCCCTCCCTCCCTCCCTCCCTCCCTTCCTCCCTCCTTCCCTCCCTCCCTCCCTCCCTCCCTCCCTCCCTCCCTCCCTCCCTCCCTCCCTCTCCTCTCCTCTCCTCTCTTCCTTTCTCTTTCTTTCTCCCTCTCCACCTATCAGACATTCCCAGGTTGCCAACAGTTGAGCGCAAAGAGCTCTTTAATGCCATCTTTGACATAGCTGTCTACTGGCCCCCCGCCAACATACATCTGCCAGAAGACTACGAACCACCCAAGCTAGCTATTTCCAAGCTCTACTGGAAGGGCTGGATCCTACTTCTGGTACTAGCTGCATTCAACCCCAAGACTATAGGTACATCCCTTGCATAGGCACATCCCTTGCATAGGCACATCCCTTGCATAGGCACATCCCTTGCATAGGTACATCCCTTGCATAGGCACATCCCTTGCATAGGTACATCCCTTGCATAGGTACATCCCTTGCATAGGCACATCCCTTGCATAGGCACATCCCTTGCATAGGCACATCCCCACATCCCTTGCATAGGCACATCCCTTGCATAGGTACATCCCTTGCATAGGCACATCCCTTGCATAGGCACATCCCTTGCATAGGCACATCCCTTGCATAGGCACATCCCTTGCATAGGCACATCCCCACATCCCTTGCATAGGCACATCCCTTGCATAGGTACATCCCTTGCATAGGCACATCCCTTGCATAGAGAGAGACCCCTTGCATGTGCATGTAGAGAGGTTGCACACATGTTGTGCGTGTCTACATTCAGAGGTCATAACAATCAAATCTGTGTGTACTCGCCCATGTGTGTACAAGCAAGGTGCGTGTATGTTAGTGAATTATGAATGTGTGCATTCGTGAGTATTTGCATTGACATGTGAACATGTTTGCAAACACACAGTGGACCTGATGTTCCCAAAGTGTTTGAAATGGTCACAACTGTATCAAAATAGCTATATTACTCGTTTTCTCCTTTCCTTGAATATGATGATGTAAGCGTATGAAACCAATTCAAGGAGATGCAATCATTTAATGTTAAATCGCCGTCTACGCGTAGACGCATATGCATCTACGCGTAGACGGTTGTGTACTTTGAATATCATTTATTGTAATCAACTTAAAAATGCTACCTAGCTTAACCTGTTTAGATGGCTCAGTAAGAAAATGAATGTGTTTTGGAGGATATAAATACCCGAAAATTGCTCTGAAATAGCGTCTACATGTAGATGATTTTGACCAATTTTGTCTACGCGTAAGACGGTCCGTCAATTTAACATTAAGACAAGTAAATAAAAAACATTCTCTATGAGAAAGTTGGTGGCATATAGGATTTGAAGGCAATGGTGGTGTAAAAACGAAGGAAACAAGGGTCTAATAATAAGTGAAAATGGAATAGTCCTATATTTAGCACACGAACAGCATACTATATCCTACATATAGAAATGTACTATATCCTACATATAGGACTATTCCATTTTCACTTATTATTAGACCCTTGTTTCCTTCCTTTTTACACCACCATTGCCTTCAAATCCTATATGCCACCAACTTTCTCATAGAGAATGTTTTTTATTTACTTGTTTCATTGATTTTTATTCATACCCGATTATGAGCCATATAGCATGTTAAGTAATCCATCGTGATATGAGAGGGAGGTTGTAAAGGTACGACATACCTTTGAGTGACCTTAACTCTTTTCGCCGAGCGAGATGCACGTTCAAGACTATGGCAATATCGCTGTCTTTTTTCAGGATCTGCTCGATACCTTGCACGTCGAGAGGTCCGTTCCTTTTCAGAATCTGAGGGGGCTTTAAGGGGCGGCCGAAATAGAAGAGAGGTTATTAATTGTCGCCCCAGCGCGATCGAACCCACGAACGCATTTTGTATCGGGCCAGATCCAGACAGCACCGTCTCTCCCCCCCCCCCACTAATCGCATCTCGATACCTTGCGCGTCGAGAGGTCCGTTTCTTTTCAGGCTCTGCTCGATAGTTTTCACGTTGAGAGGCCGCTTCTTTTCAGGCTCTGCTTTGTAGTTCCGCTCGGGCTGAATCTAATACGTCGTCTCTAGTTTTGAGGTACTATGCTCGTCGTTTGGCTTTCTTCTTTTCATGACGTGAAGGCATTTTGAAACAACTTCACTAGAGCGTCAAACTTACAACGATCGAATGATTATAGTAAGTGCACGTTATTAAAAATACATAACCGCCACAGTTAATTACCACTACGTGTAGTGCCCAGACCGTACACATTTGATTACATGATGTATACTGCTAGTACTTCGTATAAAGAGCGAAGTAGGACCTATCCGAGTCGTGTCAGGTGCAGTAAGCTTAACTATACGTGCACAACCACCGATATATGTCATGTAGCCTCGAGATGTTTTGACCACAGAAGCGAAAATGCCAACGAATTCTGAAGCCATTGGTGTGATTTTCATTTCTTAAAAGTGTTCCTATCCCGAGTTATGCGTGGTCAAGAACAAGAACAAGAACAAGAAGAAGAAGAACGAGAAATACGTGGGACTGGGTACGAGTTTCGAAAATTGTTTTGTTCTCTACAACCACGCGGTTTTGTGACATCAAACAAACTCGAAACTGCTTGTTGTTGCCTTCTTGAACGACGACGATAACAAGGTAAGCCATCCGCTCGTCGGGAGTCTTGTTAGAAGCGGGTCGCGTTTTTTAATGACTTCATAATCGGGGTCAAATCCTATATGAGAGTTACTAACGTAACTCTCGATTGATTATTTTTTTGGATCATACGGCATTAGTATGATCATACTGTGAGGACTTCTGATAACGTGTAATTATATTTTAGTTAATTAGCTGCTAACTATTAATTTATACCAAGCCTAGCACCATATCTCTATTTTGAAAGGTGCACATAAGTAAAGCTGATTGATTGGTACACATAACTGAAAGGTCTTGGTGCATTATCCCCCCCCCCCCCCCCCCCCCCGGTTGCTAGGAGCAACTGGATGGTCAGAGTACCCAACCCTCAGGGGCATGATGGAGATGGTGATGACAAACAGCTATTCATTTCCTACCTCCACTGTTCTGGTGACCAGCAAAGATGGTACAGTGGAGAGCAGGGATAGTGCCATTGTGCGGGAGACCCAGGTGAGGTAACCACGGTTACTTAGCCTGCCTGATCTGTCCATCTAACCCAGCTATGATTCTTCACTCATTTCACACACACACACATATATATACACACACACATATACACACACACACACACACACACACATACATACACACACACACACCACCACCACCACCACACCCATAGCTTACTTGCACCGAGAAGGACCTCATTCTTGAATATGAAACCCACCTGGCCTCTCAGTCTACTTCGCCCTCCACCCAGCCGGCTGCCATCACTGAAGCCAGTAGCTACCTCCTGAACCAGGTCACCCTGCTCAAGCCAAAGTGAGTAGCACCCACTAGGGTGTAAGGTAACACCACACTAGGGTGTAAGGTAACACTCTACTAAGGTGTAGAATAACACTCAATAAGTGTATCCTGTGCATTGTAAGGCTAACTATTCTCAAGAAGGAGCAACGCTTCTGTATACATGTACAGTAATCCTCTTTCTACAGCATCCAGTG
Organism: Eunapius fragilis; assembly: GCA_963681505.1. Lineage (NCBI taxonomy): Eukaryota > Metazoa > Porifera > Demospongiae > Spongillida > Spongillidae > Eunapius > Eunapius fragilis. The sequence continues at coordinate 1,958,779 of OY811986.1, read as the reverse complement.
TACATGTATGTGCATGTATTTATGACATTTGTGTATTTATAGTGTCCACAAATAAACTCCAATGGTCAATAATAATGCAGAGGCATTGATTAAATTTGATTTTATAGTGTTTTGATTTACATTTTTCATAATTGTTTTTGTTTTACTAAAAACATTTTTGTTTTTGCAAATTAGCTAATTCTAATCCAAAGCTATAAGTATTAGCTGTGACTAGATTATCCGGGAAACACTCATTGATTTCAAGTTATCAAGTTCAGTAGTAAGTTATTAACAGCTTTATTATTTGACTTTGTAGATAAAATTAAAAATGTATTTTGCTCAAACTTGGCAAAGCTTGAGAAATTGAGAAATATAGGAAGTTCTACAATAAACTTTAAACTACACATAAATCACTATTTTAATGATGTTAATAAACCGTATTGTTCTTCGTTAAAACATTTATCAATTTGTAGTATTTTAGTCGAGTGTATCAGCCTTTTGAATCAGTTGGTTAACTCTACCATTTTGGACACCCCTGTACAAATAGCCTCCGAACATACATATGTAAAGAAATAACCTCTAGGGGCTCTGGAGTCATGGCAACGGCATATACATGGGGTGGGGTGCTCACAATATATACCTTTAATGGGTGGGGTGCTCACGAGCCTTGTGGATAAATGTGCCATTTCCTATCCTTGCTTGTAGGGGACCTGCAAGGAGGCTCCTTCCTTCTGTGATTGAACTTATTAAAACGGTCAACCGGTCACTGAAGCTGGGTCAGCTCCTTTGCAAGTGCAGGTCACCTGACTTCCTCTTGGAGGTTATTAAGAAGCAGGTAAGGTCACCTGACTTCCTCTTGGAGGTTATTAAGAAGCAGGTAAAGGGCAGATTGCCGTGCATGTCTGGGGACTGGGAGAGAGGAACAAGGGCTAAATACATCATGTTGGCTGATTTGGTTTCCAAGATATATAATAGGTTGTTTGAAAATGTGATTTCGAAATGGCTGTGAAGTCTGATATCTCTGTCATGTTTGTTTGGGTGGCACCGAAGGAGTTCTGCCTTTATGGTTGTTGTCTGTGCTTTGATGCTCGATGGTATGGCCCAATAATTTTTTTCATCTTAGCAAAATTATTAGAATATGAGTTTGATGAGGTGTAATTAGTCTTTACAACAAAATGGAATTTTTTGTTGTCTGCTTGCCAGAAGTCAGTGACGTTTTCAATCTTGTATTTGAATTTTAGTGGCACCTTTCATCTCCTTTTTGCCAAAGCTATGCTAGACTACATAGAGGTGGGCTCCAATAGGAGGTATACTAGCCTACATAGAGGTGGGCTCCAATAGGAGGTATACTAGCCTACATAGAGGTGGGCTCCAATAGGACAGCTCCCTTTTCTCTGAAGACCCACTTGATAGACAAAGCAAAACAATAGAGGAGCTTGGAGGGAGAAGGGATGGCAGGGTGGAGTGATGAGGGGGTGGAACAGTATAAGAAGCTGATGGGAATGGATTCATAAACTCTGGCTCGAACCCGCAGTTGATGTATATGTTAAGATTCAGTTGATGTTGAAAGCTTTCAACTCTCTATAAGCTAGCTAGTATGCCCCATCTTCTATTTGCAGGGTACCACTGAATCAATAAAGTGGCTCACAGACCTTGTGGAGACCAATCACAGCTCACTCGAGGTTCTTCCTGTGCCATGTCTGTGTGAGTTCCTCATCACCAGTTATGAGGAGCAGGGAGGGGTGGGGGTGGAGCCTGATCCTGATCCCACTTCACACAAGGCTCAGTTCAAGAGAAGGAGAACCGCAAAGGAGAATGTAAGTGTATGAGGTAGTGCCCATCGCCTGTGCGGTAGTGCCCATCACCTGTGGGGTAGTGCCCATCGCCTGTGGGGTAGTGCCCATCACCTATGGCCATCACCTATGGGGTAGTGCCCATCACCTGTGGGGTAGTGCCCATCACCTGTGGGGTAGTGCCCATCACCTGTGGGGTAGTGCCCATCACCTATGGCCATCACCTATGGGGTAGTGCCCATCACCTATGGGGTAGTGCCCATCACCTGTGGGGTAGTGCTCATCACTATTTGAAGTTGGTAGTATTCAAATTAGCAACAGGGCAGCCCTAAAAGGCAAGAGGAAGTATGTTACCATGGTGAGATGGGCTGGGGAAGTAGGGAGGTAGGGCTGGGGAGGAGGGGGTAGGGCTTACATGTAATGTGAAGTGACAGGTTGTGTTAATCCTCAGGTGTCCGAGCGACAGAAGCAGTTAATTCAACGTCTGAGGAAGCTGCTGGTTGACCCGCTGTCTACTGTTGATGACGGTACTGAGGTCTTGGAGTACTTTTTTGACAAGCTGGCACAGCCATACTTAACCCCTAGAGTTCTGGCTGCACGAGTAAGTGCTTATGTCCACACCCTCACAATGTTACCCTCCACACCCTCACAATGTTACCCTCCACACACCCGCAATGTTAACCCCAAACCCCACAATGTTACCCTCTACACCCTCACCATGTTACCCTCCACACCCCACCATGTTACCCTCCACACCCTCACAATGTTACCCTCCACACCCCACCATGTTACCCTCCACACCCTCACAATGTTACCCTCCACACCCTCACAATGTTACCCTCCACACCCTCACAATGTTACCCTCCACATGCTAGAGGGATTCAGCCTAAAGAATGGGTGGGTCCCCAGACCATTGTGGCAAACTAGTGCACACTGTTGTATCTTTAATGATTGTCTGCCCCCTCCCCCCTCCCCCCCCCCCCCCCCCCCCCCCCCCCTCAGGACCTGCCCATCTTCTGTACTGGACTTCCTGTGGGCCAGCCTTCACAACCCCAGTCTGTGGCAAGGCAAGGTCAAGAAGGAAGCGGTTGTCAATAGTTACCTCAGCTTGGTAAGTGGTCGTGCATTCTGCTGGAGCATGTTGGCCTGAGGAGGAGGCTGGAGCTATTCATGTCACTGATCTCTTTGCCTGTGGCGTACTAGGATGTGTTTGTAGTGTGGTGCAAGGACATGGACACTGACCACTTGGCTATCACCTGCTGTGGCTATAGTCTTTGTTCACTGATCACCTGACTATCACCTGCAGATCATGTAGTCTTGTTCACTGATCACCTGACCATCACCTGCAGATCATGTAGTCTTGTTCACTATCACCTGCAGATCATGTAGTCTTGTTCACTGATCACCTGACCATCACCTGCAGATCATGTAGTCTTGTTCACTATCACCTGCAGATCATGTAGTCTTGTTCACTGATCACCTGACTATCACCTGCAGATCATGTAGTCTTGTTCACTGATCACCTGACCATCACCTGCAGATCATGTAGTCTTGTTCACTATCACCTGCAGATCCATGTAGTCTTGTTCACTGATCACCTGACTATCACCTGCAGATCATGTAGTCTTGTTCACTGATCACCTGACCATCACCTGCAGATCATGTAGTCTTGTTCACCATCACCTGCAGATCATGTAGTCTTGTTCACTGATCACCTGACCATCACCTGCAGATCATGTAGTCTTGTTCACCATCACCTGCAGATCATGTAGTCTTGTTCACTGATCACCTGACCATCACCTGCAGATCATGTAGTCTTGTTCACCATCACCTGCAGATCATGTAGTCTTCTTCACTGATCACCTGACCATCACCTGCAGATCATGAAGTCTTGTTCACTGATCACCTGACCATCATCTGCAGATCACCTGCTATGGCTGTAGCCTTGTTCATTTACTGATGCTTCCCTTCATTTGCCTAGGGTGTGGATGAGGACAGCCAGCTAAGCCTCACACTCACCCAGCTATGCTGTGTGGTTGACTGCATTTTGAACGAGGCAGCCCAGAGCTTAGGGCCAGTGGACGGTGGGAGCCATAGCAACCAAAAGGAGGAGGATGATATGTGAGTGAAGGTGTATGGTCACACAAGTGGGTGTGATCACGAAGTCACAAATCTTCTATCACTGTGCCAGACCTGATGAAGCCAAATCTGTACTCTGCGCACGCTTGCCCCTCCTCTTTTCATGTTGCCATGGTGATGATCAGGCCCTGTGTTCTGTTATCAAATACCTTCAGATGCATACAAGGTGTGTGTATTTACATGGTCCACGGGGAAGGGGCCATTAGTCTTTTCTTGCAGCCTACCTTCTCTTGGGTGGCAGCTGCTAGTTCATCTGTATCACACTGACAGGAGAGTGATCCAGTTCATGGAGTCACCCGGTCCTTTATCAAAGTCTGCACTTAAAATTCATACTCCCAGTCAGGTAGCCCACAGCTGCTGCAAAGGAAAACATGTTCTACCCTTATTTCTCTCCTCTTCTCCTCTTCCCCTCTCATGTTCTTACCCCTCTCCTCCTCTTCCCCTATCCTCCTCTTCCCCTCTCATGTTCTTACCCCTCTCCTCCTCTTCCCCTCTCATGTTCTTACCCCTCTCCTTCTCTTCTCATTCTCTTCTCCCTCTCATTCCTCCTCCCCTTTCCTCTTCTCCCTTGACACTCTTCCCCCCTCTCATCTTCTAACCCCTCCCCTTTATCCTGCAGATGGATGCGGAGCTGCATCACCTGATCATGGCTATGACTGATGCACAGCCAGGTCAGGAGAGTCTCACAAAGATGACAGCTGCGGCTATGATCACTCATAAGGTGGCCATACAACATCCAGCTTTCCTAATAAGGTGTGCCTTGTAGGAGCAAAAAGGGGCCTAATGATTTTGTTTTAATCATGCTGAAAGTCTTTTGCCAAATGATTTTTGTGGACCGGGAATCGGTTTTATAAGGCGCTGAATTTTTACTTAGCCATACATTTCAACAAGCATTACTTTTGTTTGCTTGTCATGGAAAGTAGCAGGAAAATGTGTTATGTCCCTTACTGCAGATCCATTTCCAAATGTAGCTGCTGTACACATACATCAGATGACATCATTGATGATAGGGACGACATAATTATGCATTGTGATGACATCACAATGATATCATTGTTTCCTTCCAGGCAGCTGCCCATGCTTGGTTGGCTTCTGAGGGGGCGGACCTACCTGCACCCAAAGGAATTTCGCAACCGCAACCACCACCATGTTTTCTTCAATGTATTGTCCGTTCTGAACCTTCTGAGACCTCTTGTCTTTGAGCTAGCCTCCGTGAGTTGGAGCTGGGGGTGGGGAGGGTATGGAGGGGCACAGAGGGATATGGAGGGGTACAGAAGGATATGGAGGGGTACAGAGGGATATGGAGGGGTACAGAAGGATATGGAGGGATACAGATGGATATGGAGGGGTACAGAAGGATATGGAGGGATACAGATGGATATGGAGGGGTACAGAAGGATATGGAGGGATACAGAGGGATATGGAGGGGTGTGGAGGGTAGAGAGATATGGTGGGTACAGCAGAATGGTATTGGAGGGGTGTACAAGGGGTAGGGAGGGGTAATGAGGGGTAATGAGGCACTAATTGTCTTTCTGAACATTGATATGAATACACCAGGATGGCACACTGGATGCATGTCTTGAGCCATACTTTGATTTCCTCAAGGTGAGTGGTAATGGTAGTGCTAACTATTACGAGCCATTATTGTTCACCTACTCCTCACAGAACCATTGTCTACACAGCAAAAACAAACTGTACCAAAGCGTTCTCCGACTTTCTTGTACACTACTCCTACCACCACAAGGAGAAGGCAGCGGCCCTCATCCACTTCAATCTGGAGACCCTTCAGTATGTTATATCTCTTCCTCAGGCCTATTTTACCTCTTTCCCTGGCCTCTGTGTACTGTTGATAGTGCTGAAGTGATACAGAAGGTTGCTGTGTCACTACAGATTTATTTGTACCCATTACATGACTTATGCTACCCATCACATGACTTTATGCTAACCATCACATGACTTTATGCTACCTGTCACATGACTTTTCATATGACTTTATGCTACCGGTCACATGACTTTATGATAACCATCACATGACTTTATGCTACCCGTCACATGACTTTATGCTAATCATCACATGACTTTATGCTAACCATCACATGACTTTGTGCTATCCAATTTAAGTACATGTAGCTGGTGAGTGCTGTAGTTAATTAGGTGTTGTAGTTAATTAAATTTGGCTTTGGTGATCTATTGTAACATTGATGTCTTCTGACCACCCAGCTCTTTGGCTGACTTGTATACCAACAAGAAGTCAAGTCTCCAGTCCCTTATCAGCTGCTTCCCTCGTCCCAAAGCACAACAGGAGCAGCCAGACCAGGTGATGGCTGTCCCCACCCTTCTTCCACCGTTAATCACTGGCAACTCTTTGACCTATGAGCAAGCCATAAGCATGCATGGTGTACATGTACCACACAAAGATGGGTATAAGCATGCATGGTGTACATGTACCACACAAAGATGGGTATAAGCATGCATGGTGTACATGTACCACACAAAGATGGGTATAAGCATGCATGGTGTACATGTACCACACAAAGATGGGTATAAGCATGCATGGTGTACATGTACCACACAAAGATGGGTATAAGCATGCATGGTGTACATGTACCACACAAAGATGGGTATAAGCATGCATGGTGTACATGTACCACACAAAGATGGGTATAAGCATGCATGGTGTACATGTACCACACAAAGCTGGGTATAAGCATGCATGGTGTACATGTACCACACAAAGATGGGTATAAGCATGCATGGTGTACATGTACCACACAAAGATGGGTATAAGCATGCATGGTGTACATGTACCACACAAAGATGGGTATAAGCATGCATGGTGTACATGTACCACACAAAGATGGGTATAAGCATGCATGGTGTACATGTACCACACAAAGATGGGTATAAGCATGCATGGTGTACATGTACCACACAAAGATGGGTATAAGCATGCATGGTGTACATGTACCACACAAAGATGGGTATAAGCATGCTTGATGCATCACACTTGAAAAGTAGATCACAAGACATCTGACACAATGCAAACACTGCGACAAGATATCCATGCAGTGTTGTTATGGTGACATGCCATTTGTGTGTGCATTAGCGGCCCTGACATACCATTTGTGTGTGCATTAGCGGCCCTGACATACCATTTGTGTGTGCATTGGCTGCCCTGACATACCATTTGTGTGTGCATTGGCTGCCCTGACATACCATTTGTGTGTGCATTAGCTGCCCTGACATACCATTTGTGTGTGCATTGGCTGCCCTGACATACCATTTGTGTGTGCATTGGCTGCCCTGACATACCATTTGTGTGTGCATTGGCTGCCCTGACATACCATTTGTGTGTGCATTGGCTGCCCGTGCAACAAGCTTGTCAGCTATATCCATGGCATCAGCAGGAGACAAAGGAAGCTCGCGGGCTAGTCCAATGACCAAGATCCTCATTAGAGTGTCCTCCATGAGGTTCGCCTCGGACATCAAGTGTAGGATGGCACTATTTTGAATACAGCAAAGAGATTCATAAACTAACCTCAAAAAGTTTATCTCACTTGCGTAATACATTTAACCACATACTCGGTACACTTTTAACCCTGTAACTTCTGCGCATTTAATCTTAACTGCCTCACATTTAACCCTGTAACTGCCTCACACTTAACCATAACTGCCTCACATTTAACCCTGTAACTGCCTCATAGTGATCTTTCTTGCGGTCTACAAGTATGATAGTGAATGTTATACTAAAAAAAAACCACCTTACCACATGCAAGACTCCCCCGCCCCAAACTCACCCCCTGTCCGCCTCAGGAGGCCAGTTATCCTTGCTGTGGTAGGTCTCCGCTGGCTCAAGAAACAGAACTTTCCTCAGACATGTCTTGTAAGTGGAAGGTTGGGGACGATATGTTCCTGGAACAATGGAATGCATCCACCACACAGCATCCCTCTGCATCAGCCCCAGCGTGGAAAAGAACTCCAGGAGCTGGGGGACCATGGCCTTGTCCCCCTTCACGTAGCCATTGTAAGCCTCCCTGATCAGAAGGTTGGCCATCAGCATGCATGAACAGGTGGCTAGGTCAGCCACAGCTAGCACCACACGCTCCTGAATGTGTGTGTGTGTGTGTGTGTGTGTGTGTGTGTGCGTGCGTGCGTGCGTGCGTGCGTGCGTGCGTGCGTGCGTGCGTGCGTGCGTGCGTGCGTGCGTGCGTGCGTGCGTGCGTGCGTGCGTGCGTGCGTGCGTGCGTGCGTGCGTGCGTGCGTGCATGTATGTATGTATGTATGTATGTATGTATGTATGTATGTATGTATGTATGTGTGTGCATGTATGTATGTGTGTGTATGTGTGTGTGTGTGTGTGTACGTACATATGTATGGTAAACAGAAATGACACATCAGATTTCTTGGGAGTCACACACATTGTTAAACAGAAGCCAAATGTACTGTACACTTGGGGAGTACACTGTTCCCTGAAGCTATGCAGTGTTGTGTGCACAGGACCTCCATACTGACCTGTGCAGTGTTGTGTGCCCACAGGACCTCCATACTGACCTATGCAGTGTTGTGTGCCCACAGGACCTCCATACTGACCTATGCAGTGTTGTGTGCCCACAGGACCTCCATACTGACCTGTGCAGTGTTGTGTGCACACAGGACCCCCCATACTGACCTGTGCAGTGTTGTGTGCACACAGGACCCCCATACTGACCTGTGCAGTGTTGTGTGCCCACAGGACCCCCATACTGACCTGTGCAGTGTTGTGAGCACAGGACCCCCATACTGACCTGTGCAATGTTGTGTGCCCACAGGACCCCCATACTGACCTGTGCAATGTTGTGTGCCCACAGGATCCCCATACTGTGCCCACAGGATCCCCATACTGTGCCCCCATACTGAGTGCAATGTTGTGTGCGCACAGGACCCCCATATCAATTATCAACAGTGAGCAAAGCATGAAACCTTTCATTCTCGCGAAAAGTAACACGTACACGTGCCCATTCACACATACATGTAAAAAGAAAACAAACACAAGCCACAAGCTACCCAAGTTTTCTCTACTCTTGGGAACTGCGAGCAGTTGAAAACAAACACATCACCTACAGCATTACCCTGTGGCAGCACTAACCTACAAACACATCACCTACAGCATTACCCTCTGGCAGCACTAACCTACAAACACATCACCTACAGCATTACCCTGTGGCAGCACTAGCCTACAAACACATCACCTACAGCATTACCCTCTGGCAGCACTAACCTACAAACACATCACCTACAGCATTACCCTCTGGCAGCACTAACCTACAAACACATCACCTACAGCATTACCCTGTGGCAGCACTAGCCTACAAACACATCACCTACAGCATTACCCTCTGGCAGCACTAACCTACAAACACATCACCTACAGCATTACCCTGTGGCAGCACTAACCTACAAACACATCACCTACAGCATTACCCTCTGGCAGCACTAACCTACAAACACATCACCTACAGCATTACCCTCTGGCAGCACTAACCTACAAACACATCACCTACAGCATTACCCTGTGACAGCACTAACCTACAAACACATCACCTACAGCATTACCCTCTGGCAGCACTAACCTACAAACACATCACCTACAGCATTACCCTGTGACAGCACTAGCCTACAAACACATCACCTACAGCATTACCCTCTGGCAGCACTAACCTACAAACACATCACCTACAGCATTACCCTGTGGCAGCACTAACCTACAAACACATCACCTACAGCATTACCCTCTGGCAGCACTAGCCTACAAACACATCACCTACAGCATTACCCTGTGGCAGCACTAACCTACAAACACATCACCTACAGCATTACCCTCTGGCAGCACTAACCTACAAACACATCACCTACAGCATTACCCTGTGACAGCACTAGCCTACAAACACATCACCTACAGCATTACCCTCTGGCAGCCCTAACCTACAAACACATCACCTACAGCATTACCCTGTGGCAGCACTAACCTACAAACACATCACCTACAGCATTACCCTCTGGCAGCACTAACCTACAAACACATCACCTACAGCATTACCCTCTGGCAGCACTAGCCTACAAACACATCACCTACAGCATTACCCTCTGGCAGCACTAACCTACAAACACATCACCTACAGCATTACCCTCTGGCAGCACTAACCTACAAACACATCACCTACAGCATTACCCTCTGGCAGCACTAACCTACAAACACATCACCTACAGCATTACCCTCTGGCAGCACTAACCTACAAACACATCACCTACAGCATTACCCTCTGGCAGCACTAACCTACAAACACATCACCTACAGCATTACCCTCTGGCAGCACTAACCTACAAACACATCACCTACAGCATTACCCTCTGGCAGCCCTAACCTACAAACACATCACCTACAGCATTACCCTCTGGCAGCACTAACCTACAAACACATCACCTACAGCATTACCCTCTGGCAGCACTAGCCTACAAACACATCACCTACAGCATTACCCTCTGGCAGCCCTAACCTACAAACACATCACCTACAGCATTACCCTGTGACAGCACTAGCCTACAAACACATCACCTACAGCATTACCCTCTGGCAGCCCTAACCTACAAACACATCACCTACAGCATTACCCTGTGGCAGCACTAACCTACAAACACATCACCTACAGCATTACCCTCTGGCAGCACTAACCTACAAACACATCACCTACAGCATTACCCTCTGGCAGCACTAGCCTACAAACACATCACCTACAGCATTACCCTCTGGCAGCACTAACCTACAAACACATCACCTACAGCATTACCCTCTGGCAGCACTAACCTACAAACACATCACCTACAGCATTACCCTCTGGCAGCACTAACCTACAAACACATCACCTACAGCATTACCCTGTGACAGCACTAGCCTACAAACACATCACCTACAGCATTACCCTGTGACAGCACTAACCTACAAACACATCACCTACAGCATTACCCTGTGACAGCACTAGCCTACAAACACATCACCTACAGCATTACCCTGTGGCAGCACTAACCTACAAACACATCACCTACAGCATTACCCTCTGGCAGCACTAACCTACAAACACATCACCTACAGCATTACCCTCTGGCAGCACTAACCTACAAACACATCACCTACAGCATTACCCTCTGGCAGCACTAACCTACAAACACATCACCTACAGCATTACCCTGTGACAGCACTAGCCTACAAACACATCACCTACAGCATTACCCTGTGACAGCACTAACCTACAAACACATCACCTACAGCATTACCCTGTGACAGCACTAGCCTACAAACACATCACCTACAGCATTACCCTGTGGCAGCACTAACCTACAAACACATCACCTACAGCATTACCCTCTGGCAGCACTAACCTACAAACACATCACCTACAGCATTACCCTCTGGCAGCACTAGCCTACAAACACATCACCTACAGCATTACCCTCTGGCAGCACTAACCTACAAACACATCACCTACAGCATTACCCTCTGGCAGCACTAACCTACAAACACATCACCTACAGCATTACCCTCTGGCAGCACTAACCTACAAACACATCACCTACAGCATTACCCTCTGGCAGCACTAACCTACAAACACATCACCTACAGCATTACCCTCTGGCAGCCCTAACCTACAAACACATCACCTACAGCATTACCCTGTGGCAGCACTAGCCTACAAACACATCACCTACAGCATTACCCTCTGGCAGCACTAACCTACAAACACATCACCTACAGCATTACCCTCTGGCAGCACTAGCCTACAAACACATCACCTACAGCATTACCCTGTGGCAGCACTAGCCTACAAACACATCACCTACAGCATTACCCTCTGGCAGCACTAACCTACAAACACATCACCTACAGCATTACCCTCTGGCAGCACTAACCTACAAACACATCACCTACAACATTACCCTGTGACAGCACTAGCCTACAAACACATCACCTACAGCATTACCCTCTGGCAGCACTAACCTACAAACACATCACCTACAGCATTACCCTGTGGCAGCACTAACCTACAAACACATCACCTACAGCATTACCCTCTGGCAGCACTAGCCTACAAACACATCACCTACAGCATTACCCTGTGGCAGCACTAACCTACAAACACATCACCTACAGCATTACCCTCTGGCAGCACTAACCTACAAACACATCACCTACAGCATTACCCTGTGACAGCACTAGCCTACAAACACATCACCTACAGCATTACCCTCTGGCAGCCCTAACCTACAAACACATCACCTACAGCATTACCCTGTGGCAGCACTAGCCTACAAACACATCACCTACAGCATTACCCTCTGGCAGCACTAACCTACAAACACATCACCTACAGCATTACCCTCTGGCAGCACTAACCTACAAACACATCACCTACAGCATTACCCTGTGACAGCACTAACCTACAAACACATCACCTACAGCATTACCCTCTGGCAGCACTAGCCTACAAACACATCACCTACAGCATTACCCTGTGGCACCACTAGCCTACAAACACATCACCTACAGCATTACCCTCTGGCAGCACTAACCTACAAACACATCACCTACAGCATTACCCTCTGGCAGCACTAACCTACAAACACATCACCTACAGCATTACCCTGTGACAGCACTAGCCTACAAACACATCACCTACAGCATTACCCTGTGACAGCACTAACCTACAAACACATCACCTACAGCATTACCCTGTGACAGCACTAGCCTACAAACACATCACCTACAGCATTACCCTGTGGCAGCACTAACCTACAAACACATCACCTACAGCATTACCGTGTGACAGCACTAGCCTACAAACACATCACCTACAGCATTACCCTGTGGCAGCACTAGCCTACAAACACATCACCTACAGCATTACCCTGTGGCAGCACTAACCTACAAACACATCACCTACAGCATTACCCTGTGACAGCACTAGCCTACAAACACATCACCTACAGCATTACCCTCTGGCAGCACTAACCTACAAACACATCACCTACAGCATTACCCTGTGGCAGCACTAGCCTACAAACACATCACCTACAGCATTACCCTCTGGCAGCACTAACCTACAAACACATCACCTACAGCATTACCCTGTGACAGCACTAGCCTACAAACACATCACCTACAGCATTACCCTGTGGCAGCACTAACCTACAAACACATCACCTACAGCATTACCCTGTGACAGCACTAGCCTATAAACACATCACCTACAGCATTACCCTGTGGCAGCACTAGCCTACAAACACATCACCTACAGCATTACCCTGTGGCAGCACTAACCTACAAACACATCACCTACAGCATTACCCTGTGACAGCACTAACCTACAAACACATCACCTACAGCATTACCCTGTGGCAGCACTAGCCTACAAACACATCACCTACAGCATTACCCTGTGGCAGCACTAACCTACAAACACATCACCTACAACATTACCCTGTGACAGCACTAGCCTACAAACACATCACCTACAGCATTACCCTGTGGCAGCACTAACCTACAAACAAGTCCTGAAAATTTAATAGAACTGATTAAGCCCTCGTAACAAATCTGATGGAGTGAGGGTGAAAGATGAGAACATGGACAGCCTAGGAGATACGAGGCGGGAAGTCCACTATGCTGACCAGCTGCTAGCTGCCAATACCAACTACATGTAACATACATGGTGTACACAAATCCTTATAAGGAGTGCATGTGAACTAGATGGAATGAATCAGCTGCTATGCTTTCTGCTGTTCTTTGATCTAAGTTGTATGACTGGAGTGGGGGACTAATGGTACTACTGCATGTCAGGAAAATTGCCAATCGGTCCCAGGCCCAGTGGAGCAGGACATAACAGGTGCAAAGATTAATACAACCAACGATAGTGATTTTAGGACACAGAAAATATTGAGTGCCACTAATCATGACATTAAAGAGTGCTCTAATCATGACATTAAAGGGTGCTCTAATCATGACATTAAAGAGTGCTGTAATCATGACATTAAAGGGTGCTCTAATCATGACATTAAAGAGTGCTCTAATCATGACATTAAAGAGTGCTGTAATCATGACATTAAAGGGTGCTCTAATCATGACATTAAAGAGTGCTCTAATCATGACATTAAAGAGTGCTGTAATCATGACATTAAAGGGTGCTCTAATCATGACATTAAAGAGTGCTCTAATCATGACATTAAAGGTGCTCTAATCATGACATTAAAGAGTGCTCTAATCATGACATTAAAGGTGCTCTAATCATGACATTAAAGAGTGCTCTAATCATGACATTAAAGAGTGCTCTAATCATGACATTAAAGAGTGCTCTAATCATGACATTAAAGAGTGATCTAATCATGACATTAAAGGGTGCTCTAATCATGACATTAAAGAGTGCTGTAATCATGACATTAAAGAGTGCTGTAATCATGACATTAAAGGGTGCTCTAATCATGACATTAAAGAGTGCTCTAATCATGACATTAAAGGGTGCTCTAATCATGACATTAAAGAGTGCTCTAATCATGACATTAAAGAGTGCTGTAATCATGACATTAAAGGGTGCTCTAATCATGACATTAAAGAGTGCTCTAATCATGACATTAAAGAGTGCTGTAATCATGACATTAAAGAGTGCTCTAATCATGACATTAAAGAGTGCTCTAATCATGACATTAAAGAGTGCTGTAATCATGACATTAAAGAGTGCTCTAATCATGACATTAAAGAGTGCTCTAATCATGACATTAAAGAGTGCTCTAATCATGACATTAAAGAGTGCTGTAATCATGACATTAAAGAGTGCTCTAATCATGACATTAAAGGGTGCTCTAATCATGACATTAATGGTGCTCTAATCATGACATTAAAGAGTGCTCTAATCATGACATTAAAGAGTGCTCTAATCATGACATTAAAGAGTGCTCTAATCATGACATTAAAGAGTGCTCTAATCATGACATTAAAGAGTGCTCTAATCATGACATTAAAGAGTGCTCTAATCATGACATTAAAGAGTGCTCTAATCATGACATTAAAGAGTGCTCTAATCATGACATTAAAGAGTGCTCTAATCATGACATTAAAGAGTGCTGTAATCATGACATTAATTAATGGGTGCTGTAATCATGACATTAAAGAGTGCTCTAATCATGACATTAAAGAGTGCTGTAATCATGACATTAAAGAGTGCTCTAATCATGACATTAAAGAGTGCTGTAATCATGACATTAAAGAGTGCTCTAATCATGACATTAAAGAGTGCTCTAATCATGACATTAAAGGGTGCTCTAATCATGACATTAAAGAGTGCTCTAGTCATGACATTAAAGAGTGCTCTAGTCATGACATTAAAGAGTGCTCTAGTCATGACATTAAAGAGTGCTCTAATCATGTCTTACCGGTTGCTTAACGGTATCGGATAACCGGTAAGCGGTAAGGACAAACCTTATCGATAGTTGACCCTACATATGCATGTATAAAAATAAAGCTACTAGGTAAGAAACACCACAGGCTAAAACGCTTCGTCATCACAAAAACCTAGCTATAGGGTCCATGATGATGATCAAGTTGCCATTGCAGCTTCCTTGCAAAATATCAGGTTATTCCGAAGGCGATTATTGGCCATCGAAGGCCAACCAAAGTATGAAATTAAATGGGTAGGTTGGAACAAGGACCATTAATAGTCCGAACCGCACAACACTTGGGAACCCATCAATAACCTTGCAGGCTATGAAGGAATGCATGCAAGGAACTTATAAGGAAGGCCACAACCTACTGGATCACGGATGCCAAATGATACTAAGATGCCAACAGATACCCTTTGGAGACGCCTCTATACCTTAGCGGTAATCATTACCCTTCAGTAATAAAGCTTATCGGTAAGTTTTTTATCGATAGGGTTAGAGTAATTTCAGTACATATTCGATAATAGGTGCTTACTTACTGATGATTACCGATAAGCTCAAAACCTTACCGATAGTTGACCCTATCCACGTGGCGTTAACACTTCCAATATGTCTAAAGAGGAGCACCGACTGAAATTCGAGAAGTTTTGCTGTGAAAGGTATGTAGATAAAGTAGACTGAAGAACAAACAAAACCGTTAGCGACGAGAAAGCCAAGAGGATTCGTCAAGCTGTTAAGGGAGAGCATAGTAGTGGCGTCACGGCTTCTCATGAATAGAACAAAGAAGTTTGAGCTGCTAAACTGCGTAGAGCTGAGGTTGGCTGATGTGTTGCCGCTTAAAGCCAAGCTTAAGCTACGGTGCATGAGTAAATCAAGAAAGCTACATCTACGTGCATGCCATGCAAGTATATACTGTATAGGGATAGAGGGAGGGAATGTGCTCCTTTGTCCTCCCTCCTCAAGCAGAATTATATAAAATCTAATCTTGCATGCATGTTGAGGGCTTAAACCAGCTGCCTTCAAGTAACAGTTGCAGCTGCATGTTCTTTCCTCTTTCCTCTGTAAAGAAGCACAGTGTGCATTCTGAATGGCTGGTGCTTTGTGGAACTGTTTGTTATAGATATTGTGTGTGTATGTATGTGCATTGTTGGTGTATCTTATGCATCTATGTATTATATATAATAATTGTATATGACTCATAATTGCTTGAATGGATGTATTCAATTATTTCTTTCTACTTAACAGAATGACAATACATAACAAGACTATTTATCGTGTACTTGCTATGGTTGAAAAGTTCTATTACATCCTTGTCATTGGAATGTGGTCATGTTGGTTACAAAAAACCCTGTGTATTTGTATGGGTGGGATGCTATGTATTGTAATTAGGCTGTATCACACAATCATACAGCACTGTGCATATTAATAGACTGACAACTAATTGATTTCATTTGTTTGTTTTTAGTGTACATCAAAACAGTTTTTATAGCACATTGCTAGGGCAGAACTTATCATTTCCTGTTACAAGAGAGTTCTTCATTCAAATAATTAATGCAGGAGGGAGCATTTGGCCGGATCATGATTACAGTTGAGCACACCCAATCCCTTTCTGTTAATGTGTTTGACAGGAAATTCTCCACAATACCTATGGATGTAAAGATGCAAATCGCTGCTTTGTTGTGCTGTAGCAGCTCGTGGATCACAGTAAGATTTCATAAAATTCTAAGTCAGATCGGATCATCAGATTGTGGAGTATTTGCAATAGCATTTGTAATGCTATTGATTTTGCCTTTGGATTAAACCCAGCAGGTCATCACTATGAGCAGGATAAGTTACGACCACATTTCATAGAATGTTTGAAAATTGAACAAATGACATGCATCTTTCCGAAAAACATACAACCATGCAGGAAAGCCTAAGACAGAGTATTTGTATGTATACTGTCACTGCTGCATGCCACGTGATGGTGAGGAACGGATGGCTCAGTGCACTGGTTGCAAGGAATGGTATCACGAGTCATGTGAGAACATTGGACCCCAAGCAGTATTTAAAGATGATAGTAATGACTGGAAATGTAAAGTGTGCATTGCTGGGGAGAACCAGTCTGCTTAGTTGATAAGCACCCTTAATACACTATTTGTCATCTAACAAATGTCATGCTTGCACGTTATGATTAATTGCCCAAAAGATTCGATTCATAAATGGACCGTATTTGATACAACTGAGTGAATGTGTGCATGTATTGCACTGTGTGGTGATGCATGTATCTAAAGTAATATCCGCGCAGAATGGCACACTATTTTTCTTCGGACCTCATACCTACATCCTAGAGCTATATGCACTTATTAGTAAGTAAATTGAGGGTAACCAAGAACAAAGGTCTTACGGTTAATAAGAGCCTGTCCCCCCCCCCCCCCCCCCCCCCCCCTCCCTCAGCCATGATATTATATTGCTTCTAGATTGCAGAAGTTCACAAATTGCGCGACGTAATTTTTGTGCGCAATTTATAAATGGACCATGCATAGTCACTGCTGTTTGCGGCTGGACACAATTCAGATAATTGGCTAATACGGTATGCCTTTGGATGGTGTAAAATTTTTAAATTGTAGAGCTCATTATAAATCGTACTTTTTGTGACCCACATTTCGTGCTTTTTTCAAGTCATAGCTTTGAGATGATTTGATCTTTCGTACTTCCTATCATCGCACTAAGGAAAATCTTCAACGCGCACAACCTACAATATTACTCGAATCGTTGCGCATCGTTTTTATACGCCCATGTGATGGAGGCGGTAACTGAGAGGGGGTACTTTGATCGTGTGTAGCAAAGACAGGGACAATAAGATTTAGGTCAGCGAGTTATGACATTAACAAGACAGATCAAGAAGCATATTTATAACAATTAGAACAAGCCACAGTTTTGTTTTACCAACCTACGCGGCGTGTGTATTTTTGGAATAATCGGTGCGGTTTGAATGGAGCATCACTACATTAACAAAGGTCAGGAGCGATGCAGGGTGTGTGGTCGCTTGCTTGTGGCACCTGATAATAAACCAAAGCGTTCAAATCAATGCACAGAGTTTGCAGCAGATTTACACTTGGTATTCTATTAACAACATCCACCCATGCACTCAAGTTCTGGTCATCAATGCAAACAAGTTATGAGGGTGGTATTAATAGCTGAGATGAGGGTACAGGTGGCTGAGATGAGGCTGGTACTGGTGGCTGAGATGACAAGTGGCTGAGATGAGGCTGGTATTGGTGTCTGAAATGAGGCTGGTACTGGCTGAGATTCGACGGGTACAGGGTGGCTGAGATGAAGTTGGTACTGGCTGAGATAAGACTGGTACAGGTGGCTG